>LPNX010217222.1:141515-312245 GCA_001517045.1 Pseudotsuga menziesii | reverse complement strand
GGGGGGGCGTGAATGTGGAACATGGGGTCACGAGAGGAAATTATGTGTCAACACCTCCCTTGGTTATTTTTTCTTTTGTTGGTTGAGGCAACGATTGGCTGGCAAGAAGATCGTTGCCATGCCACGCTTGCTCCCACTCCCTCGGTTCTTGGCCGCTCATCTTCCTCATGCAGGACGAGAAATAAAAACGTTTTACCAACCATTGCAGGGGGTTCGCTATCTCTCTCTCTCACGCTAATTGCTGGTCTGCAATTCGTTTTTTTTTTCATCCACACAGAGAACCGATTTTTGCCTCCACGCATTGGACTGTGTACTGTTTTCGTTCACCATTCTAATCACAGTGGAAACTATTGGAATTGCTTTTCCACGAATTGATGGGATTGGGGCGATTCTGCCTGTGAATCTGCGTTATTAAACTATGTATGTTAGCTGTGATTTTGGATCATTTTCCGATCTGTGTAAGTTTCCCAGTGATAGTATTGAAGGTTGGATCACTTTGGGTTCATCATATTTGTCCTTGGACTAGTTTTGGGTTGGTGAATGATGGCCTGAGATGCTTGACAAACCTGGTGGATTGAAAACCACATGGATAGAGCTATTGAGTTGGATTTCTTCTCCACAACCCCTGAAGAGCACTGGAGGGAAGATCAGGGTCTGAGGGACTGCATTGCAGAGAAGGGGCTGACTTCGTTGTGTTGGGTGTGTGTGGTTGTTCTAGAATCCAGGTTGGCTCTGGTGTTGGTGTCTGCAGCTCTTCAATGAGCTCACCAGCTTAGCATTAGCCTTTCCCAGCTCCTGGATGGCTTGATAAACCCAACTCTGTTGGCTTGGCTGCTTTGTTGTTCGCCTGATAAAACCCATCGTGTTGGCTTGGCTGAACTATGTGTTACCCTTTTTGCTATGTGTAAGCCTGTTAGTTCCTTATTCCTTGTGGAGTCATTCCCGGCTCGGGGGTGGCAGCATTGATGAGAGATCTAAGAGCATGCTAGCCTATGGTTGGGTGGAACATTGCAGCGACATAGCTGGTTGCGGAACGATTTCTTTATAAAGATAAGTAATCTTATCTATTTTACTTTCGCAATCCTATTTACTGTTAATGATCATGATGAACATGTTGAATGCTTGTTGAATGTATTTTACTTCCACTATGTATGATAAATAACTATATATGCATGTTTTAGTTCGAGCATTTTACTTCAGCAATTCTTATGAATGCACATGTTCATGGGGCTGGTAGCCCGGATGGTTAACTCCATGGTAGCATCCTCTTCGCCGGTCGGAGGGTCGGGGACATTACAGTGTGGTATCAGAGCTTGCATGTTGCAGCATGGGCCTACATTATCCTTGAAGGATTGTAGTGACAATGACAGAAGTGGTATTTCTTTCTGCCCAACAGAAGTCTGTGAAATTCAAAAATTCAAATTCTTCTAAGTGTTTGAACTGCCAGTCCATCGGAAGAGTTATTGATGTAGACCTCCACCATTGCGGAAGAGTTAGAGGAATCTTGCCCGATGGAAGGCCGTTGGAAAGAAAAATCGTAGGATTTTTCCAAGTGTTTTGATGTCGATCGGAAGCGAAAGTTCCGTTTCCCATCCGCCGTTGCGGAAGACCAAACCGCTAAGTCTTCCGACGGGGAAGAAATCATGGAAATTTGGTTAAGTGTTGGAGTAGTCGGAAGAGTTGGTGAAGTGAGCATCCACCGTTGTGGAAGCCAAAGTCATTTGGCTTCTGATGTGGAAAGACCTCCGACGTCCGAAGTTAAAATTTCTCTAAGTAAAGAGCCCCAATCGGAAGAGAAAGTGATTCGTGAGCCGCCGTTGCGGAAGCGAAAGTCATTTGGCTTCCGATGTGGAAAGACCGCCGACGTCCGAAGTTAAAATTTCTCTAAGTGAAGAGCTCCGATCGGAAGAGAAAGTGTTCGTGTGTCCACCGTTGCGGAAGTCCAAAGCGATAAGTCTTCCGACGCGAAAAGCTTTCGACAGCCGATGAGCTTATAATCTGCGGAAGAGATTAAGTCGCTGACAGCGTGGGGGAACTTAACATTGGGCTTCCCGCCATTGCGGCTGCTGATGGACTATTGTTCCGAAGGATTAATGGAGCCAATAGCTGATGTATAGTGGAGGAATTGGTGGTTTCGACCATTGAAAGGCCGGATGGATAGCTGAAAGAGAGTCGATTCTGTTGGCTTGGCTGAACTGTGTGTTACCCTTTTTGCTATGTGTAATCCTGTTAGTTCCTTATTCCTTGTGGAGTCATGCCCTGCTCAGGGGTGGCAGCATTGCTGAGAGATCTAAGAGCATGCTAGCCTATGGTTGGGTGGAACGTTGCAACGACATAGCTGGTTGCGGAACGATTTCTTTATAAAGATAAGTAATCTTGTCTATTTTACTTCTGCAATCCTATTTACTATTAATGATCATGATGAACATGTTGAATGCTTGTTGAATGTATTTTACTTCCACTGTGTATGATAAATAACTATATATGCATGTTTTAGTTCAAGCATTTTACTTCAGCAATTCTTATGAATGCACATGTTCATGGGGCTGGTAGCCCGGATGGTTAGCTCCATGGTAGCATCCTCTTCGCCGGTCGGAGGGTCGAGGACGTTACATTTCCAAAATATAGAAATGGGATGAAAATGGTATGAAACTTATATTAAAATGGAATGTTGGACATCAATACCTTAAATACATGTGAGTGAGCTCTAAATTACCATTACAAATACTTCAAAATTGTCAGAATAACATAGAATGGATAAGAGGAATATAGAAGAGTGGATATCACTGAAAGGAGGTCTCCAAACTCTGCTGGATGATATGGAAATTAGATGAAGGAGAAATTACAACCTACAATCAAAATTCTTTAATGGATGCATTGAAATTAGAAAAGAAAACATGAAATCAATTAAATAAGGGGCTCACCACCCAAAGCTTCAGTTGAGGCACATCACTCAACTATTGAGAGAAAATCTCACACTCAAAAACACAATGACCAAATATTGTGATAGGGATGTGCTATAATTGTTTTATAGAAATATTAGGATTCAATCTAGAATAATCTCCATAGGCATGCCTTCATGAATGAATGGAGAAAATTGTCCAATTTCCTGCTTTTTCCTTGACATAAATTTTCATCTTTTTGGAAATTGCGCCCTTATTGATTTTGATAGAATTTCCTTTACTGATTTAGAAATTTCACCCTCCTATATTTTTGACTAACTTGCCTCTTTCTCTTTTAGAAACTATTCTCTCCAAAAGTTTCTTTCCTTTTATCCTGACATCTTATCTTCAGTTGGCTTCGTTGTCTTGACTTTTCTCTTCTAACTGATTTGGCGGGCTTCTATCTTCTTGCTTGGTTTCTTTTTGGGAATTTTTATTGATTAGCTCTAATTTACCTTTTTTGTTTGACAACTCATCATCCAATTTGCCTCATGTTCCCTCCTTGTCACCTAGTGCATTACTTAGCATAAATTTTTTATTACATCATAATTATTAATTAAAATTTATAAATTGCATCCTAGTCTAGTATTTGCATATGCATGATTATTATTTTTTACAAATAACCCCTCCCAGGATAAAACCACTAGGGGTTAGGACACACAACATTAATATGTCACTTGGGAGGGACATTATAGGCAACCCAATTTCTAGAATAGGTAGTGTTATTCAAGCGACCTTAAAATTTGATGAAATAGTATCATCCCTATTATCAAAAGAGATTAGGCAGAAAACCATGGATAATCATAGCATGGATTTCTTGTCTATGAGAGGTCACCGCAAAGAGAGAAACAAAAATAAAGGATATGGGGGGGGGGGGTATCTAAATCCACATGAAAAGGAATAAGGAAGTGTTGGAAATGTGGTAAAACTGGGTGCTATAAAAAGGATTACAGATCTAAGAATGTTGAGAAAGAAAAGTGATATGAGGATACCCCTTCCATAGAGGAAAAGAACTCCTTAGAAGAAGGAGAGTATGCGTACCTAGATTCCACTGTTAATCATTCATAATGTGATATATGGCTGATTCACTCAGGTGCATCATGTCATATGACCCCTCATAGGGAGTGGTTCTATGAATATGAAAAGTACAATGGATGACATATGTACTTAGGTGATGATTCACCATCCAGTATCGTTGCATGTGGTAGAGTCAAACTGAAACTCAAGGATGGAAGGATTAGAAATATACTTGGAGTGATAAACATTCCAAATCTAGTGAGAAACTTGATAGTTTGCAAAAACATGGACGTTGCAGATGTAAATATTATGTGTGTGGAGATGGTGGTTGCAAAATGGGTCGAGGTTCAATGGTATTGATGAGAGGAGTTCGGTATGGAAATCTGTAAAAACTATTGGGAATCACCATCATTGATGAATGTAACAGTTTTGTTGCACCTGAGGAAGGTGGTAAAGATGACAAAAACCTGACTGCATCAGGAGGAAAGACAATTCTATGACATCAAGGATTGGGGCATATCAAAGAAAAGGGCCTTTGATCATTACAAGGTAAAGGTAAGGTTGAAGGTATGACTGATTTCATTATGGATTTTGATTTCTATGAACATTGTATATATATATATAGATAATATAATTGAATAAGGTTTGCATCTGGTGCTACACGAGCAAAGGGAATTCTAGGGTTAATACAAAGTGATGTTTTTGGCCATTTGTGCATTCCATCATTAGGTAGATATGTGTATTATGTTTAATTTATAGATGATTTCTCAAGGAACACATGGATTTATTTCCTTTGAAATAAATATGAAGTATTTTCTAAGTTTTAAGAATTTAAGGATCTTGTAGAGAATCAACCAAAAAACAAAATAAAGGTGTTGATGCAAATAATGGTGGAGAGTTCTGCGAGAATGAATTCGAGGACTTCTGTAAGAAGTACGGTATAACAAGGAAGGAGACTAGTCCATAGGAACCTCAACATAATGGATTATTTGAAAGGATGAATATGACGTTGATGGAAAATGTAAGGAGCATGCTAGGAAATGCTAGGATAGGACAATATTTATGGGTAGATGTAGTGGATAAAACATTTTACTCGGTAAATCGATCACCCACATCAGAATTGGTTGACAAAACTCCACAATATTTATGGATTGGTAAGAAACCCTCTATTAAGCATATGCATGTGTTTTTTTGTTATTTTTATGTACATGTTCCAAAGGAGACAGAAGAAAGTTGGATAACAAAGCTGAGAAGTGTATATTTATTGGCTATAAAGATGGTATGAAAGGTTATAAGATTTGGAATGCTGTAACTAATAATACTATTTATAGTCAAGATGTTGTGATTAGAGAGGTCAAAGATGTCCCCAGACATGAAGTGAATCGAATGGAAAAGGAACCAGAGAAGATATATTTTGATTTAAAATGTGAAGAATTTGAATCAGAGAAAGAAGTTGAATAAAAAAGAGAAGAAGAACCTCATACCCTAGTTTTGAGGAGATCATCTCAAGAAAGAAGGAAAATAGAAAGGTATTCCCCTCTTGACTTTTGGTCTAGTTTTGTTTTATCTATTACTGATGACGATCCTAGAAATCTGAAGGAAGTTGTTGATTCAAAGGATAATGATCTCTATAAGAAGGCCATGGTTGAAGAAATGCATGCCTTGTACAGAAATGAAGCCTGAGATCTAGTTGAATTATCAGTTGGAAGAAAATTTGTTAGAAGCAAATGTTTGCTTAAAAAGAAGTTAAATGCAGAAGATAAAGTGGAGAAGTACAAATCTGGCTTGGTAGAAAAGGGATATTCTAAGGTAGACTCAGATTGATTTCGGTGAAATATTTTCCCCAATTGAAAAATTAACTTATATTAAATTTCTTCTTTGTATTGATGTTTCTTTTGATATTGAAGTAGAGAAGATGGATGTGAAGACAAATTTCTTACATGGGGATCTAGAAGAAGAAATATACATTAAACCACCAGAAGGGTTCATAGTAAAGGGAAAAAAGAGTTGGTGTGTAAACTAGTGAAGTCTCTTTATTGTCTAAAGCGATCTCTAAGTATTTGGTACCAAAACTGTGATGTCCCAAGTCTAGTGTGTAGGCCTTAACACTAATTAATTTTGTAATTTAATTTAAAATTTCTGAACTTTGAATTAATTCACACAAAGTCTTCTCGGACTGGGTAAATCAGGGATTTCTTCTAGGAAATTTTGCAAGCAAAAGGAGTGAGCAGTGGGAAGAAAACAAAGACAGTTCAGAGATAGAATTTCCTCTTCCATAACACATTGATATCTGATTCCATTTATGTTTCAGATTCCTCTCCGCGGAAACCTACTACTACGCTTCTGGGAAGTCAAACTGTGAAACTAGGAAGAATAGTTCGGTCTATTTCAACCAGGGGATTCTGGAAAATTGTAGAGGGTTTTTAAATAATTAATATAACATAATAAATAGTTTTGTATAGTTTGCATAAGTTCTATAAATTTCTAAGTAGTTTTGGAGAAATTTGTGTTTTTCCGGCAGTTTTGGCCTAGTGAAAGTCTGTGCAGTGGAGGATCCCAAAAGGTTGTATGGGTTTAGAGAATATCTTATCAGGGGTAATGTATGGATATTTATACCTGTCAGTGACATTCTTCAACTTACAGAACCAAAATTGACTGAGTATAACTCGCGGAATTTAAATTACGGCTAGACTAGTAAACAATTGCTAGTAATATAGAAGGGGTGAGCAAATAAGCTTAAATTTTGGAACAACAGCGTATCAGACCTATTAATTTAATTTGGAAGAGTCTATTACATCATATTTCACAATATAATACAATTCAATTTCATTCTCATGGGAAATACTCAGTTATTATTACATTAGGAGGCTCAAATCCCTCATTCTTGTGACTACTTAAGCTTTTACATCTAAAACTTAGTATGCAGATTTAATGGAAAGTAGTATTTAGAATTGATAGAGATAAATATAGTATTTATAAGTATAATATATCATATATCAAAAGAATCACTTACCATTACATCAAGAATATCACAACTATAGGCAGGAGGCCCAAAACGTGACCCAGGAAGGGCTGAGAGCATAGGTGAAGCATGGGCTTCACTGGAGCTTGGCCTGAACATGATGGAGGATGAACATAAATATGATAATACTTCAATTTCTTCAATCTAGTGCTCCATACCTCAAATGGAAGAGAATATGGTGGAAGGATAGGAGAAGGGAAGACTGGGGCTCATCTCCCATTGGTTTGAAGGAATTCTCACATAAGCATAAATCAACATACACAACAACCAAATTGAATAATGGATTTGGAATACTTATTTTATAGAATTAATGTTGACCTATTGAGCAAGTTACTTGGCTTGGTGACCTATGAGAATAGGTCACCCATGAGTGGATATACTTTCCTTTCTTTTCTTTTCTTTGTCTTTCCATATTTTTCCTCTTACCTAACTTTCCTTCTTTTCTGAAATTTTTCGCTTTTCATTCTTTCTTGCTTTTCCTGTTTTATCCTACTTTCTGGATTTATGCTTCTTTTCCTGAAATATTCATCTTTTCTCATTTTTGGCAACATTTTTGGACTCTAGTGCTTACTTGACTTGGCAAGTTTATTTCCACATCATTTAATTGTATAATTAATAAAAGGAAGAAATTAATGCCTTAAAATAATTATTAGAAATGTTTTTCCTAGGAAGAATAATTAATGTCATTTTGAGCCCCTAGGAATTTCATCATGGTCAACACTTTTAATGTCCCAAAATATGGGGACATGACAATCCTCCCCTCCCAAATCTGCTTGTCCTCAAGCAAAATCACTTCAAAGTGCTGCAAATTTGTTCATCATGTAGGAGAACTGGAGCATGAATCCATTGTGCAAAAAGTTTGACTTTCTCCATCAAGCCAACCTGTAAAGTTTGTCCAAAACAAGAAATTCCAGGGTCCCATTGCTTGCATTGCACCCCATTCAGTGAGAATTCCTTCCCACACAAATTATCAGGTAAATTTATGCCTAGATCCCATTTCGTCAACTGTAAGTATCCAAACATTAGAATCCACCATACAAATTTATCATCACATCAAATGACATTCATGATGTGGAAATCATACCACTGCATTGAAAATGGGAAATTCTCATTGCAAACTTGGAAACTTGTCAGATTTCCCCACCCAACATAAAGTTCCTTATGTTCTTGATGCACATCAGCATTGAATCTCACAATGATGTTTATGCAAAGACATAGGTGTGAGTCACATGTGACTCTAATGAGTATAGGCATCATCCAACCAACAAGGATGCACAAAATGCTCACAATAAGACGATGCATCACAATTATCTCAAAAAATGCAAGCAGGAAAAAAAAAGTGTCCCCTCATCCCACCCGATAAGGTACTGACACTCCTACATAAAGGTCCATGTGAAAAATTCCAATAGCTCAAATCTCTACCACTAGTCAAATAATGCAAGAATCTATCTAATTGTGTTTATTTCCTACACAAATACCACCTTATGAAATATATTTTCCTCAACAACTTCTCTTGGAAGTTTTCTTGCTTATCTTCCTTCCACTGATCATGTGCAAAATAATTTCTGCAAGAAGACTCCATGTGTGACATGTAATCTTCCACCCAATCCACATGTGGTAGAATGGCATCAAGTGACAGCCATATGTGCCTATGTGGCTGATGGGAGGGTGATGAAGCATTCCACAAGTAATCATGAACACCTAGTAAATCCTCCAACTCTTCCTGTTGCACCAACAAGGAAAATCCCTTCTCCCAATTTTCATTCCGAACTTGATGAGGCTGAAATAGAAGTTTGGGTAGAAATTTTTAACATAGCCCTAAAATAATCATCCACCCAACTTATGGCTTCCCAATCTTCATCCTCATTTGACCCTCCCATTGCGAGGAGACTCTTTCGAGAAAACAATTCCAGTTTTTTTTTTCTGGAAAAGACCAAGTGCTTGGTTCTCATCAAAATTGTCTGCATAGTCCTCAAGCACAAAAAAATCAGAATTAACCTCATGTGCATGTGTATGGAAGGTATCCGATGGATTCAAATTAAATATTTGTGGCTGCCCACATGTCAAGACAATGTTATTCCCAACGAAAAATTTATTGCAGAAATTAAATTCTTCACCTCCCACATTCTTCACGCCAAAGATGTCTCCATCCACCCAATCAATGGATGAATAAGGAATTTTATTTGCTGATACATAAGTAATGTGATCATCCCTCTTTTTAGTAGATAATAACACTTCATCCTTCCTCTCAACCTCAATGAGTTCTTGGCCAAAATTGTCTTCCTCGTACCTTTTCACAAGCACTTGCAAGTCTACTCCTTCCTCATGGCTGTCATCCACATGAGGTTCCTCCATTAAACCCAAAACATTCCTTTCATGAAACATGAAAGGGGTGACACCTTCAATTCCCTTTGAAGTTGACATATCTTAAACTTTGACTCTTGAAGGAATCTTTGTGTGCTCTTCAATAAGTCACTGGTGATCTCCAACTTATTAGTGATCCTTTCAGATTATTCTTCCTCCTTCTTGAGTGCACTATGGTACATCTCGACAACCATGAAGAGATGACATGTGTTAAATAGTAAGTTCACATAGCTCTCCTTCAACTTGTCCATGCCTTGTTTCAGTGCTATGCATTCCTTCAGAATGGCTTCTCCTTCCATCTCTCCACCAGAAGCCTTCAACAACATCTTGCCACCAAGGCATTGTGTCAACAAAGTTTTTCATGCATTCCATAAGCTTCTTGCTGTCCTCCTTTAGTGACCTACTCAAATTATGTTTCTCACCAAGAATATCCTCCACCAAGTTCTGTTCTTCCAATAGATGACATACATGACAATTTTGTTTGTGGCATGGATCCACAACACAAAACTCATTCTCGACATACAAATCAGCCTTTGAATTTTTTGAAAAATCATTTCCATGATGTGGAGTGGAGGGTATCCATGAAGGTTGGAATGACATGTGATAAGGACATAAATTAGAGAGCATATAATTCCCTATCATTTCAGATTTATCGTTCTGCAAAGGATTCCAAAATTCTGAACTGTGTTCATCCCTTTGCATCATATTTGTCTCCTTCAAAATTCCTAGTTGACATCTAGCTAGTGGGGGATTTCCTTCAACTTCATTAGGAAATTCAAATGACGAATTTAGATTTGATATTTATTGTTATTTTGGATTTGATCCAAAATATTCCTTCACCATATTATCATCATTGACAATATCACCCTTCTTTGCACATATTGTGTGATTTCCAACAGGGAAAATAAGACTGAATTTATCTCCCTCACAATTGGCCCTCCTTTTGTAGTCCTCAGATGCAAGTGAAGAATTTTTATCTTTACATGGATCATATGGTTGTAGGTGTACATGGATGATGAAAAAATAAGAATTTTTATTATCCATGTTCTTAACATTACCATCTTCTTGTATCGATACTATGGTGTCAAGTTTTTCTTAACCATTGGAGAATTAGATCTGATCTCTTCCCCATCTGATGTCCAATAGTTTTCATCATATTCATGTTTTGGTAGGACTTGTTTCCATCTTTCACACACCTGGGGGGAATGTGGTAGAAATATTCAAGCCACTTGGTGTGTCTTTGGGGGCAAGTCTCGAGTCAAGGCTGTCACCTTGTTCTTGAATCCTCCGTTTAGGCAAAATCCTAACAAAGCCAAGGGGGGTAGACGCTACAAGTTACTAAGGCTGGTTAATTAGATGATGATGGTATTAAATGAGTAATTTTTTTAGGAGTTTTGATTTAACAATTGTAAACAATAGATAACATGATGAGACAATCACAAATAAGCATGATATGACACCTAGTCACGTATAGATTGAAAGATATAAAAAGTTGACCAGTGCCTTAAAATCGAATAAAAAATAATTAAGAGTTCTTGCAAGTGCTGGAGTGAATGTTGTGTAATTGTATCTTGGTACGTTTTAAATTAATGTGAAAAGATGAGTGAATTAAATTAGGTAGGGGGACTCCAGATATATGCGATGGGTGCTTGGAGTATGTCGAAAAGTAACAACCACTATGGCTACCCGCAAGGAATGTGTGGGCAGGATGGAGTATATGAGACTATGTTCATAATACACCCGCTAGGATGTAACAGAGATCGGTGCCTCTAGGTCACTGTCTAGTAGTTCCTACTTCCTTTGGGTGTTTTGCCACTATTTACAGTTTAATCGAGGCATTGGATTTTCACCTAAGGTGGTTAATTGGGAAAGTGAATCCTAATTAATCTAGTCACTCACATTGCTTTTGATGTAGCTTGATTTATTGTACGAACCACAACCAAGTGAAGATCATACACATCGGAGTCTTGTAAATTTTAGTAAATTTTAAGAGCGTGTTCTTGTTAAAAAAAAGACCCTCCAGGAATCTCTTTCGGTCCAAGTGGAACTCAATCTGGAAATCAAGGAGGGGTTAATTTTACTATTTGCTTGTGAAAAGTAACAATGAAACCAGAAGCAAAAAACACACACCAAACGTTTTCTAATTAATTCTGCCACGATCCTCTTTCACCTTTCGGTTCAATCAGGGATTCGTGGGGTAAGTATTAGTATTAATTTGATTTCAAAATATGGAATAATGAAAAATATTATCAAACTACACAATCCTACACGACAAGACTAAGCTAGAGCAAAAAACAGGAAAAAATGCAAAAAAGTGAAACGGACGCGGATCCCCACAGGGGGGATGGGGAGTGGACTCGAAAGAGCCTAATCGAAGTGATTATTTTATTATTATTAAAGGTTACAATATCAAAAAACTAATTGCAGTTTGTTCCTTGTTATCTGGGATCCAAAGGCTTGCAACAAGCTTACAACAAGCTTAAAAGGAAGCACAACAGTGGGGGAGACCTCCGGTTCGCCCAAGAGTCAGAAAAAAGGAAGAGTCTCCTTCTCTTTTTTTTTAAACCTGATAAAAAACAGCAAGCTATTAAAATCAAATATTCCCCCAAAAAAATTAAAAGTGCTTTGGTTCAGCACACTAATTACCGAAAAAAGACTAAGTAAGAATTGTTAAAAAAGGAACAATTTAGTTTTGCAAAAAGGAATCAAGGAAAGCAAGCTTTCCTTGGGATCTTGGATTTCTTTTTGTGCTTCCAATATGATGTGAAATTTCTTGCAGAATTTAAATATTTAAAAAATGAAAAAATAAACTACCTTATGATCAAGCTTTAGATCTACAACTTAGCTACTTGCAAAAAAGGAATTTCTTCACCTAGATATATCTTTAAAATATGATATTCTTTATGAAATTTCAGATTTAAGAAACAAGACTCTTAGGAACTACATCTAACAATGTATAAGAAATTTTTATAATTATATATGATCATAAGAAGACGGACAAGTAACTTGAAGATTGATTTTAATAGAATGGAGGAAGAGAAGGGGAAAGGCCTGTTGTTGGATAGATCTGCAATGGAAACTTGTTAGTGGAATACAGAGGGGCAATGCCTTTATAAAATTTTTGGATGTACAGTGGAGTCAAAATAGATCCACAACTCGTCCAATCCTTGCCACCTGAAAGCTAAACACACAACCTTGCACAAAACCTTATGAGATCTGGATATATATATGAAAAAGAGACAAGAATTACATGCAAATAAGATTATTAAACATGTATAAGATAGATCTTCAAACAAATATGCTATGAGATATATAAAAACAAGTAATATTACTTACCCAACTACACTCCTATTGATTCAGCAGAATCATTTAAGCCAGAAAAGGTTCAGATGCATAAATTGAGAGAAAAATCGGCAACATGAATAGTCGCAAGACAATGCCTATTCCACACACATGAGAGCATTACACCATTTAGCCTCCAAATATTATTTATTCCAAAAATGAAAATATTACAACAGTATTACAATATCAATCCTGTTCTCTCCAACTTGAACTAGCTTCAAGAAGGGAATGGGAACTTCAATTTATAGCCAGATTGACCAAGAGGGGTGCATGCCTGACTGAAGGAGAGACTGCATCTAATGGAGAGTTAATCCTAGCCTGATCTGATGATGAAATAAGTATAACTAGAATAGAACTACAAATTGAAGTGACACCTCACTCAGTGAACTGAGCCACCCATCAAACAACTGCTAAATTGATCCACACGTGTGGAGGAGAGAGAAGGAGGGCCCAACCCTCGAACCTGTGTGAGCCAATTAATCTCCTCTTCAGCCCTGATCAATTCCTTCAGTCAAGGAATGATAACTATTAGTCAATACAAAGCTGATGAGACTGATTTCAATCAAATTAGAGAAAATCCTACTGATTTAGGATCTTGGATTTGCTCCATTATTTAATTAATTTTTTAATTAAATTAATTAATATTTGTTTTTTTTGGATTTTCTTACCTGAGTGATGGGAAAATCACTCAAAACTTAGGAAAAGTGGGTTTATGGGTTTACCGGGTGCTCCGCGTTAGAAAATGAGCATCCTCATGATTGAAAATGACCTTTAACCCCACTTTTATTACAAGATCAATTTTTCCATTTAGACTATTAAAAAATAGCCTAAGTTTTGTGGAAAAATTAAAATTAAAATTTAAAAAAAAACCTAGGGGGATTTAGAACATGTACATATGAGTCAACCATAATTCCTAGCATGTTTATACATTGACACACAGACTCTAATTACCTCAATAGGCCTAAATGTCAAGATGACCACCCCAACTTTGGAGGTATTGAGTGAAAAACTCAGAAATTATTAGTCGTTTATTCAACAACCAATAATAACCAAGGGAAAAAACACTATGGGCTGATCAGATTGACAAATGAGTCCAGGAGACCGAGTGTTTTACAGACACTACCATGCGAGAACATTTTATTACAACTCCCCCAAGGGGGTATGAACATGTGGTAGATAAAAAAAACACTTCCCAGAAGCAAGTCTGAAGGCCTTCTAAAGTCCAAACAAATGATCTTTGTGTGGTTCACCAGGCTCACTTGATAACAATGAATAAGTATGAATTAGTAGGTAACATGCCTCCATCAACATAGAGGACTTATTCTTCTTCATATCTTCTGCAACATTCTTCATACTTCTCATCATAGTCATCCCCATTGTATGACATGGGTGCAAATTTCTTCACTGAGAGATTTCTTTGCACAGGATGATCCAAGGAAAGAGATTTGATACCACTGTGATTTCCCAATTCTAGTGTGTGGACCTGAACACTAATTAATTCTGTAATTTAATTTAAAAGTTGTGAACTTTGAATTAATTCACACAAAGAGTTCTCGGATTGGGCAAATCAGGCATTTATTCTAGGAAATTTTGCAAGAAAAAGGAGTGAGAAGTGGGAAGAAACAAAATATAGGTCATACATAGAATTTCCTCTTCCCTAACACATTTAGATCTGATTCCATTTAGCTTTCAGAGTGTGCTTCGCAGAAACCTACTACCACGCTTCTGGGAAGTCAAACCATGAAACTAGGAAGAGTAGTTCGGTCTTTTTCAACCAGGGGATTCTGGAAACTTGCAGAGGGTTGTTGCAAAATTAATATAACATAAGAAACCATTTTGTATAGTTTTCAGAAGTTTTGGAAATTTTTGAGTAGTTTTGAAGAAATTTGGGTTTTTCCAGCAGTTTTGGCCTAGTGAAACTCTGCGTAGTGGAGGATCCCAAAAGGTAGTATGTATTCAGGAATATATGATCATGGGTAATGGATGGATAGGTATCTTTTTCAGTGATATTTATCAACTTATAGAACAAAAATTTACCAATTATAACTCCTAGAATTTAAATTATGGCTAGACTAGTAAAAATTGCTAGTAATCTAGCAGGGGTGAGCAAATAAGCTTAAATTTTGGAACAATAGTGTATCAGACCTGTTAATTTAATTTGGAAGAGTATATTACATCATATTACACCATATCATACCATTCAATTTCATTCTCATGGGCAAGATTCAGTTATTATTATAGGAGGCTCAAATCCCTCATTCTTGTGACTAGTTAAGCGTTTACATCTAAAAATGAGTATGTAGATTTAATAGATAGTAGTATTTCGACTTGAGAGATATAAATAAAATATTTATTAGTATCATATATCATAGATCAAAAAAATCACTGACCATTACATCAAGAATCTCACAATGATAGGAAGTAGGCTCAAAACATGACCCGGGAAGGGCTGAGAGCATAGGTGAAGCATGGGATTCACTGGATCTTGACCTGAACATGATGGAGGCTGAAAATAACTCTAATAATCCTTCAATGTCTTCAATCTAGTGCTCCATACCTGAAATGGAATAGAAGAGGGTGGAAGGAGAGGGGAAGGGAAGGCTGGGGCTCATTTCCCAGTAGTCTGAGGCACATCACTCATAATGAATGCTCACATAAGCATAGCTCAACATACACAAAAACCAAATTGAATAATGGAGTTGGGATACTTATTTTATAGAATTAATGTTGACCTGTTGAGCAAGTTAATTGGCTTGGTGACCTGTGAGAATAGGTCACCCATGAGTGGACATACTTTCCTTTCTTTTCTTTGCTTTGTCTTTCCTTATTTTTCCTCTTACCTGAATTTCTTTGTTTTCTGAACATTCTTGCTTTTCATGCTTTCCTTCTTTTCCTGTTTTATCCTGCTTTCTAGATTTATGCTGTTTTTCTTGAAATAGTCGTCTTTTCTCATTTTTGGCAACATTTTTGGGCTCTAGTGCTTACTTGACTTGGCAAGTTTATTTCCACATCATTTAATTACATAATTAATAAAAAGATGAAGTTAAATTAAATACATGCCTCAAAATAATTATTAGCAATATTTTTCCTAGGAA
The DNA here is from genome assembly GCA_001517045.1 of Pseudotsuga menziesii. Lineage (NCBI taxonomy): Eukaryota > Viridiplantae > Streptophyta > Pinopsida > Pinales > Pinaceae > Pseudotsuga > Pseudotsuga menziesii. The sequence continues at coordinate 296,463 of LPNX010217222.1, read as the reverse complement.
GAATAATTAATGTCAATTTGAGCCCCTAGGAATTCCATCATGGTCAACACTTTTAATGTCCCAAAATATGGGGACATGACAAAAACTCTGACACATACATACTTGGATTGGGGTTTGTGAGAAGCAAATATGATCACTGTGTATACTCCAATTAGGTTGGTGATTACTTCATTAACGTAATATTGTATGTTGATGACATGGTGTTGATTGGAAACAACAAAGATGTTATAAAAAAGGTGAAGTATCAGTTGTCCTCCAAATTTGACAAGAAATATATTGATGTTGCAAACTTCATTCTAGGAATGGAGATAAGAATAGATCATGCAAACAGGAATATTTGGGTAAATCAAATAAAATATGTTGAGATGTTACTACGCATATTCAACATGTAGGAAATTTAGCCGATTAAGGTCCCTATTCCTATAGGTTTAAATTTATTTGTAGATCAATGTCCTAGGACAAAAGAAGATGAAGAAGATATGTCATGATTTCCATATGGCAATGAAAATGGTATTTTGATGTATGGAATGGTCTAGAACAAACCATACAGTGCTCATGCAGTGGGGATTTTGAGCAGATATATGTCAAAACTAGGGAAGGAGCATTGGATAGTTATAAACAGGGTCTTTAGATATTTGTGTGGCACCACATATTATGCAATCTGCTACCAAGGAAGAATTGGAATAGATAGAGTAATAAATGTACATGGATTCGTTGATGCAAACCAGGATGAATATCTTGATCGTAGAAGATCTACAAGTGGGTATGTGTTTAACCTATTTGAAAGAGCTATAATTTGGATGAACAAGAGATAGGTTGTAGTTGCACTCTCAACTAGATAAGTTGAATGCATGGAAGCCACTCACGCCAACAAAGAAGAAATATGGTTTTAGAGATCGTATTCAAGTGTTGGGTTCATACATAAAGCTATAAGTTTAGATTGTGATAGCCAAAGTGCAATATTCCTGGAAAATAACCATGGTTATCACACGAAAACAAAGAATACTAACGTGCAATATCACTTTGTTAGAGATATGGTTGAATAGAAGAAGGTGCTATTGAGAAGGTTGAAACCTTGAAGAATGTTGTAGACTCATTAAGAGAGTCTGTCAGTACAGAGAAGTTCTCATGGTTTAGAGAATCTATGGGAATTTATGCCCTAAAACTATGACCCTATGAGTATATGACTCATTGTTATGCAAAGAGAACAACAAGTGGGAGAATGTTGGGTATGTGATATATACTTTGCATGTGTTTCTGGGTGTGTGCCTATCAGTGGCATGCCTAACGATCCCTATTTTTGGATATTTTGGGGAATTTTATAAAAATATATAATTTAATCTTGGTTAAGCAATTGGGGTATATTTTCTAATCTGGGTTAATGGATTAGGGTATTGGATGTTGTGAAATACCTATATTATATTGTGATTTATGCATTATGATAATGAGAAAACAGGAGGTGTGGCTCAAAGGCTTGCTTGTTTTCTTGGTTAAGTATTTCTAGGGTAAATCTCTATGGTGTAAGTGTGAATGTTGTGGTGTATTCTCTATGTGTCCAATGGTTTTATCGCCATGGAATACTTCAGTTTGAAAGGCTACATGATAAGGCAAGTGAGGTTTGACATCGAATAAATCAAACTTAACTGTTAATACCGTAGAATATGAATTATCGATAGATGCCAGAAGTGTGTTACACTGTAAAGGAAAACTTTGTAACACTTATAAGGTGGACATAGCACAAGAATTTTGGGCCAAGTCCTCCATAACTGAATAGTTGGGATAATCCCTCATGTTAGGGTTGTGAAATGTCTTCTTAAAGACACCTTTCGATATCTTTGACATAGGTTCAAATGGTTTTTCAATCAAAAGTGGGGTTGATGATTCGACATGTTGCTTATATTTCTACAAAGAATCAGACTCATAGTTTTTGGCTCTAGTTTGCAATAAAGTGTGGGGTTGAGCCATATTAATGTATGATTGATCAACAGGGGAAGTATTCTGAGTGCCCCAGATGTTCTTTGGATCGCTCGAAGTTGCATTTTTTCCCTACATGAAAGGATCTTAGAGGAAAATATGTTGTTTCTTTAAAAACTTCTGATCTTGTTCCATCAGGGGACATTAATAGGTCAAGCTGTATTCCTAACAAATATTACAGTGAAACTTTACTTTATTCTTCTCTTTATTCCCCCCTCAGCATTATTCATGGGTTTTTGTTTATTTTGATTTCCCTTCCCCTTCTTCCCTTTGTTTTCATTCCCATCGGGCTACTTAGTGCCATTTTGGGTGGATTCCACATTATGAACATTTTCATTATGAGAGGAGGGAGTGGCAACATTGACTTTATCTATTGTGGACTGTTTCACTAATAGTTTGTGTATTTAACTTTATAGTGATTCCATAGTAGTTGATTCAAATGAACCTATTATTCCATCGACATGTGGTCCAGGATTATGTTTCACAAAGTCCATATTAGACCTTTGTGCATCAGGTATAATATCATAGAGGATCACATATTGAGCGTAGATCAGGTCAAGTTGTTGGGATCTAAGAATGGATTCCTCTTCGGTGGTCACTCCTAAAGTTGAAACATATTTTGAAATATATGATAATAGGGATTTCAAAAACCATTTCAACAAAAAATTAGGAGGAATATTGGCTTTAATCATCCTCTTTCTTCTTCTCCTCTCCTAAATGTGATCAGAAATGTGAATGGCCTTATTATATCGAAATGTTGACAAAAGGTCTGTATCGGCATCATATTGGACATGGAGTTGAAAGTGATTGAGAAAAACTATTTCTAATTCAAAGAAACTGTCGTAGGTAGCAGATGGAAGTTCAATATACCATTTGGAAGCTACACTATTCAAGGTATTTTGAAAAAGACTCAGCCAAATTGAGTCATCGTTCAACAAGTTCCAGGAGCACCATTGATGAAAGTGGTGACATGATCACTAGGATCCTCTCCAATTTTCCATTCAAACTTAGGAATGTCTAAAGGTAGTTTGATAGGAAATGATGCCCAAGCCAGGTCATGGCACATCGGGCCGTTCATTAGTTTTTAAATATCTGGCAAATTTAATGTTTCCAGAGAAGGGAGTAGAGGCCTAGCTAGGGCTTGATATTGAGGAACTTGGTATGAGTAAGTTCCCGTACCAATGTTCCTGTAAAGTTGGTTGGGGTTTACCCCAACCACCGGATGTGAAGAACTAATAATGTTTTGGAAAGGATTCCACCCAAAATCGAAGGGATTACTAACATGAGGCGTGTTATGCTTGGTTTGACTAGTTCTGACCAGGATGGTTGCCATAGACATGGTAGTCATGGTTGTTCTATAGAATAGTGAAAAGGAAGAGCTTCCAACTAGTGCGGTCGAAACCAGGCTTGTACTGTGAAACCTGAATCTCGAGAAAGGATTATGGATTCTAGAAGACACACCTGAATAAGTAGGTGTAGGACCTACATATGGAGAGGATGGATGGATATTTCCTTGGTACTAGGGATACCCTTGAACAAAATAAGTAGAACCACTAGGGTTACTATGAAATTTTTGGAATAAAGGAGAGGATGTGAAAGGTACATTGGGTATCCTAGTGACCACTACATTAGACAAACAAGTAGCAGTGTTCACGGGTATAGAAGGGATAGCCACTCTAGTACTCAGATACATAGGGGTTGATGAAGTAAAGTTGAGTGATACTAATGGTTCAGTGGGTATATTTGAAAAAGGTACACTCCTGTGTGGAGGAGATAATCCACCAGATGACATGAATGAGGTGGGGGTATAGATATCCTCCGGTCCTTCACCTATATTCGACATGAAAAAAATTAAAGGTATGTTAACACAAAAAAGTGTTCACCTAGATCTACAAGGTCTAACCATATACATACATTATATTCCTACCATATTTCTATTACTTTTGACCTTCACAATTGTATTTCCACAAAAAATGGTCCAAAGCATCATTATTTACTGTGGTTCACCCTCACTCTCTGTTGGAGTTTGTGAAACTTTAGAAGCTATTCTTACTGTCCTCCTTCAAGAGTTGAACTTGTTGTAATCGTTCATACAAACCCTAGAAAGAACAATGTAAGTCTTGGGTTGAAAATCCAACAATAAAAGAATACAATATAAAATTATATTTCTCCCCCATGTGAAGTTGGCCCCAGTTAATTTATGGATGGGAAAATAGTATAAATAGGAGGCAACCAGAAAATCTAAGACAATATTTACTTCTTCAAGACCGTACTGGGAAAACATGCCCCCAGACCCGAAACAGAAACATATAAATCAAGAGAAATTCAAGTACATTGAATACCAAAAACCCCAAAGAAAAAGCAACTAGGAAATCTCCCCAATGGAGTCGCCAATTCTGTTACGGAGAGAAACTTCCTATGGCTTGGGGTGTACCACAACAGACAACCCGAAACCAGAAATAAATATTTCCCAATATGCAAGAGAAACCAAACATCTAACACTAAGGGATATCGAATCATACCTTGTTCCAGAAGGTTGAAGTAGATCCTTGTTGAACTTTTCCAATTCATGCTTGCTTTAGTAATTCACTCTCAACAATAGCAAACAAGACAAGCACGCTATATAATGATGTATTAGACCTACTCTAGCATATATATTCATGAATGTATAAGAAATTAAACATATCCATTGATTCAATATTCATTCAATTGCACATTAATTGGACAAGAAAAGATATTTCTATTAATAAAATCAGAGATTACAAAAGTGACAACCTCTGTCGAAACATCTACAAACCGGAGAAATCGGGTCCTCCACCTAGGCCTCCACCACCTCAATCCTCCATCTCTTGATAGAAATCTCACAATACAAATGCAATATCGGGAAGAACACAAAGTGCTCCAAAGGAACAAAGGGATGCAAACTTGAGTACAAGCAAACTGAGGCAACAATTGACTATAGTTTCTTTGATCTTCAATTCCTCCCAATTAATGTATCCAAGGGTTTCCTTATATATCACTCCAAAAGGGTAATGGAGGGTTGAATATGAGATTTCTCAAGGCATTTGGAATACCAAGAGTCAAGTGGTTCGGAATCATATGAGGAAAAATCCAAAAATATTTGGCTTTATTCACACATCCCGATTTATGCAGGTTTGAGGTCAAAAGTCACGTGTACACACAAGTATGAGGTTAAAATTTGTGTACAACAATAAATAAGGGTTTTTAAGGGATGATCTTGGAACATCAAAGGATAATATAAGTCCATGGGGTCTAAAGAGTCCATAGAGGGACATGGAAGGCCATAAATATGTGATCAACTATGTGTGGTAAAATTATCTATAACAGATTCCCCCTAATGTGTGAAGTCAGAAGGGTAACATGATGGTTGGAATACATTATAAAATCAATCCTAGAATTAGAGTAATGAAGACTCAGGTGGAAGAACTATCCCCTCATCAGTAAAATACAATGATAAATCTATGCATGTGATTGCAAATCCATGGAGCAGTCCCGGATACATAAGAGTACAATGGCCATGACTAGGCATGATATACAAAATGTGTCATGTGTGGTCATTGCCACGTACAATATACAATAGATCAGAATCTCCAAATTGGATGAAGATATACAATAGATCAATATCTCCATAATGGTTGAAGATATACAATGGATCAATATCTCCACAGTAGCTGAAGATATCCGATATACACTGGAATCAAATCACAAAAGCTGAAATCTCATGAACGCTGGCACAATCAAGGAGGTAGCATATATGGAATTCCACCAATATCGAAGGTCTTCTACACGAAACACTACCAGTACATGTCCTACTATGTGAATAGATGTGTCAAGGTCGAACATAGTAGTCCATTCTTTGATTACTAGTCATTGATGTATACCGTTAACAAATGCAAGATCACCCATAGATAATGAAAATGGGAATCAAGGTATAGAGTGTAATCTAACAAGTGTGAATACATTTGTTGAGGTCAAACACTTGGAAGAGTCCATCAATCAAGGGACATTGATGTATTCCCAAAATTGTCGATGGTAAGAGAACCTACCACTGATGACTGTAAGTCTCAAGGCACTCAAAGGACTCTAGAATCCTATTCCTGAATAAATGAATCTATGTTGATGGAATGGAATGCACTGGAAGGAGGGAATTAAGGAATCCCCCATCAACCAACATGAGGTACTCAACGACGTTGTATAGTGTGGAAGAACATGAACAAGATGTGCATGAACCAGTAACAGTACCAGGAATGCCTGACATGCAAAGTAAAGATAACCGAGGAATGGATGATTCATGCTTCAACTTCCTTCGAACAAGAGCATAAAGGAAAATAGTGGCTAAAGGTAGGCAGCATGGACCCCATATGCAAAATGGGACATCTCTATGACATAGGAGGCATCAACAAAGGCTCCAGAGGGACTCGAAGCTTAACCAGTCAGTGGAGATAAACTCAAAGTAACAAGTACAGATCCTAAATTCAAACTAATAACCCAACCAATAGATGTGATATATAGTGCTATGTTCTAAGGTGACACGACTCAACTACTACCAAAGATAACATCATTTCCTGTCCAGATTTTTGGTTTTTTTTTTATTTTTTTGGAGTTTTTCAGTTATTTTGAAAAGTTTGAAAAAGAATAAAAGTTATTTATAGTACAAATCTAGGAGGAGACGAGTGTCAGGGGGCAAGAAAACTAGTTTCAAGCATTGGAACATGCCTATTGTCACATACCCCAAATTTCAAAAACATTTTATGTTTTAGGAGACATTATGTTTTAATTTTATTTTAAAGTTTGTAATTAATGACCAAGTGGGGTCAAGGATAATTGCATTTAATTGTTGAATATTTTATTATTAAATAAATGAAAGATAAGACAACAACTTAAGGAGGCTATTAAATGAGTGTTTTACTAGCCACTTGGTGGAATAGGCTGGGTTGAGAGAATATTGACACTTGGCAGCATCCTCGAACTACTTCTAGCTGTTGCAGGAGGAAACTTCCCTATTTTTGTCGTCATGTTCCTCAAGAAAGTGGAACAAGAGAAGGTGGCTCATTAAGTGAAAACTAACCCAAAATACCTAGGCATGTTAATAAAAATTCCCATTGAATTCAGCAGAGGCTACTCATTTATTTCCTTGTGAAATTTATGAGTGAAAGTAGTGCACGAGAAATTCGATGGAGGGGACAAGCATAAGTTTTTGAGTGAAAAGTGCTGAATTTTTGAACTAATGCAGCTTATTTGAGTTGAGTTCTTACTGCTAGAGGCAGAAATATTACTGCTGCTTACTCTGTGGAGTTGCAGAGGTTTCTAAACCAGTTCTCTCACCTAGTGCTTTCAACCAGGTGGACCAGTAGACAGGCTCGGGGGTCCTAATATTTGCAGTTGAACTATCTTCAGGAGTTGGTTGGGAGGAATAAGCTGCTTAATTTGTTGTCTCCTCTGCTACATTTCTAGGTTCTACATGTTCTTTCTAATTTATTTATGCAAGCTTAAGAACAAGAAGGAATGAATTTCGGAAATAATATGTTTATGTGTATGCTTCATCTGTTATTAGAATTATTTGGACGAAGTCTTTTACTGTGAAAATATAGATGAATTATTGATTAGATGTGGATTAGAATAAATGATTAGAGTAATTTAAAATTTACTGATGGATAAAATACCTAATTGTATTCTTCCACACCTTCAAGAAGGTAGTACTCTAGTACAGTAGGTTAGATTAAATTCGGATGGATAAATCAAATCGAGAATGCAGGATTTTGTTTATTTACTCTCCACAGGTTCATTATATGATTGATCCGAAGAAATATTCTCTATTTCAAAAGTTTCCTTAGTTAGAATAATTTACTTTAAACATAAACAAAAATACCTTAAAGAAATATCTTTTAAAACCGGTACACAGTTTGTGTAACTATGTTCTTTTCAACACAGTAATTGATTACTAGCTATAAGCTTAGTTATTATAAGTAGACACAGTTATTAAACATTATAAGAACAAAAAAACAGTATAATCAGGAATAACCAATAAACAATAAAAATAAAGTATAGTAATCCTTTAGGTTTAGCATAAAAATCTAAGCAAATTTAATTAATATTGTAAGTAAACATCAGATAATAACCATATCATAGTTAACAAAAATAATGCAGGGTTTAAAATTAAAATTAAAATACAAACCCTAAATCTAAGGAGAACTGTCAACTAGCATTCTTTTACTTTCTCTTCCCCGATTAGTGCTTTTATATTTTTTACCCTTTTTTTCTTAAATCAAACCCTTTATTTTTTATAATTATAATATCTATATTATAAGTGCACATAATTAAATAAAAAATTCATAGAAACAGTATTAAAATCGTTTATCAAATATAAACTAAGACAATTTAAGAAAAGACATTTTAAAATTTCCTAATCCAATTTCACAGTAGAACTCGGGTTGTATTAACAAACCCTTCTCTTTTATTTAATTCTTAAACAAATGTTTTACTGACAGAGAATAACTCAGAATTAGTTTTAATACTAATATTGTGAACATTTTTCTCTTTATAAATAAAATCAAAAATTTGGACTTAAACATCATCAAAATGTCTCCCATATTCTTTTAACAATCCATTCATCAAACACAAGTAATTGAAACAGTAAAGTGTTTTCCAATAATTTAAACTTAAACAAAATTGAAATTTATCTAATACAGGAAAACCCTGCAATTTGCCATCAACTTCTTTTAAACCACAGTTCATTGCCAATTACATGATATCCAACATAGTAAGCCTTTAGAGTTTAATCTGAATGTAAAATATTTAAAAAAAATCTATCTAAAACCTAATTAAAAAGCCCACAAAAGTCACGGCTTGAAACTTGTCCAAAATAAATTACTGTGGATAAATCGAGTTACGACCATTGTCCCTTACAAGATTTTTGCAATTAGTCTATGCCTTGTCTAAAAATAACTATAAGTAAAAATAAGCTATGGCCATATGACCTTCTCAAACAAGCAATATACAATGTAGGCACCGCCAAGCGGATTTTGAATCAAGTGGAACAGTATCTCCTAAAACCCCACACACCATTGCAGAGGGAACCTCAGGCAAGGACCGAGGCTTACCAGGTTTCTGAAGGAGTGTGGAGAACCCTCTTTGCAGAAGTATTCCAGCTCGCGGTCTGGAAACTCCTCTTGTAGATAGGCCTGCACACCCATTGAAGAATTGATAATTTTTCTGTATAAAAAAAAGAAAATAGCATATAAAATTATGACAAATGCAAATAATGAGATTGCCTGGAGAGTTTCACCATCAGCCGCACAAAATATTGAATACACAACATTTTCAGCCAAGTGAAAACCCTCTTACCATAGCAACTGGGCAGGAGAGGTAAGTAAGCCAATACCTCGATGATATGGTTTAATCCATCAACCAAGAAAATGATGAAACCAAAATAGAGACCACACTGCTAATCCAGACATAGTTCACAAGTGAACAAATGCATGAAGGAAATATCTTGCAAAGGCAAAGAAATGGCAACAAAGGACCTCACACGCAGAGGTAAGCCATGGCGACGGAGGACGTTACATGTAGAAGTAAAACAATGGTAAATCCTTGAGGCCATAAGCCTGCAGAACCCACGGGGTCTTCACTTGCTGACCAATATCCTATCACGTTAGTTCATATTGTGGGTTTTAAAATTATAAAAAATTGAACCAATATATTGCAGGTATTGGGGGGATGAGGAGTTTAAGGTGGGGGTGGGTAGGGTGGTTTATAAGGATTGAGGTCTAAAAATGGGTGGGGAGGAGGTTTTAAGTATTGGGAGGGGGTTTCAAAAAAAAGAGTTTGGGTCAATATCTCTGGAAATTAAGGGTATTCTTTAATATCCCATGATCGTACGTGCTATGTGAGAGGTTCACTAAGTGAAGTCCCCGTGGCAGAACCCTCTCCACCACAGTAAAAAGATAGGTTAAATGTGGAATTATAGGGTTTTGGAGACATATATAGTAAAGTTACCAAAGTCAAAACCCTAAACACTAGCAAGTAACCATGTGGACTCCACTTCGAATTCGATTTTATGGGTGTGCTATTTAGTTCGGGACTATTACACTTGAAGTGATGCCTGCAAAAAGAGTTGTTAACCGTGTTAACTCTGGAAACAATCACCCTTATGATTATTAATAAGACTATGCAAAAAGACTACTCGTAACATTGGTTAGAACCCTAGTTAAAAAGCTTACAAGTAAATTTTCAAGTATAGAAATGCTTAGCATAGTTCTTGGGTAAGGTTTTTATAGTTTAAAATTACGTAAACAGGATAATAATAATAATAATTATGTAACATCTCTTAATGATATTTAAAACATGCAAAAGTTTAGGTTAGTTAGGTTCATTTAGTAATGAACTCTTTAACCTCTAAAACCATAGCAATAATACTACATATATAATGATAGAATGTTTTACTTGTGTCTTCACATTTGGTAATTACATAGGAAAAAAAGGAAATTATACTCTGTTGAAACTCGTTAGTGTCGTTGATATAAATGATATTTCTTATATACCCAATGAAAATATTCTATAATAAGGTGTAATTTCCGATGAGGTATTCAATTTAATGTTGATAGAAATACATACAAATTACCTTAGTAATAAATAAGATTATAATGCAAGGAGCTAGGTTGCAACATGTATCCTTCCATAAGAGTTGTATGTAGGACTTAATATAACAAGATTTGGATAAAAGTATGAGGTATAGCTTATAGTCAAAGATAAGTAGAAAACATATATTTCTATGGTATGCTTGATTTTCCAAGTACTTACGCTTTTGAATAAATAAATAAAAGTAACTACACAGATTCGACGATACCTTCCTTTGCCCAAAGTTGTAAATTAAACAAATATACTAGCATTTATTATGCTAGTTGAGATAATTAATCTTGATCCTTAATCTGTTTTACAAAAACATCTTACCTATAAAAAGAACTTGCACAAGAAGCATCACTTCACTGCATTAGCTAAAGAGCTAAGTAAGCCTTGGGCATGAACTGAAGTTCCTTCATGTTTACAAATAGTAAAACAAACTTTAGCAGACATATGTTTCAGCTCATGTTACTTTAGATCATCACCTGCTAAATCAATAATTAATTAATACTAGATTATGAAAGAAAATAACTAGGTATGCATATTCAGAATTTAATGAAGGAACTAGTTTTAAATCTGGTTTAAACCTTATTATGTTAACCGTTAATAGTTAAAAGTCCCTCTTAAGTGACGATTGTAAACATTTATTGTCATAAGAAAAATTTTAAATTTTTATGAAAATTTGGAGTATTACATGTGGTATTAGAGCCAGGTTCAGACACTAGGCCTGAATGTGGCTCAACCTGCATCGATAAATAGTAAATTAAATGCATGCATATTGATTATTATTATTTTCTTTTTGAAATGTTATTACCAGAAAATTTTTCTGAGCTAGAACTACAGGTGTGGAAATACTCGACGAATATGCAGATGAAGAGTCCCCATTTAATGAACGAAGTAATTATAGAAGAGAACTAGTTCAGGAAGAAATAACTAACAATTCTCCAGAATTATTACAAACTGTTAAAGAATTAAGAACTGAAATGGAAACTGTTAAAATGGAAAATGAAATAATTTTAAGAGCTTAAGAGGAGCTAAATCAGATACTGATGGAAAAATTTCAGAGTGAAGGAAAATATAAATAGATAGGATCAGAAAACACATCCTACCAACATAAAAGTAAAAAGTCCAAATAATCAAAATTTGAAAGTAGTTCATCCTCTGAAATTTATGGTGACTCACACAGGAAGAATCACCAGTACACTAGTGATAGCAATGAAGATAATTACCATTCAAGAAAAATAAAATTTAAGCCTTATGAAGAAATTTCAAGAGAATTTAAGAAGATAAAACCACCAACTTTCAATAGTGAAACTGAGAAAGGAGAGGAAGTTGAATCATGGATGTCTGGAATGAAGAAGTATTTCCAATTCTATAATTACTCCAACCAGCTAAAAGCAAGGATGGCCATTTACAACTTAATTGGAAAGGTAGATATTTGGTGGCAGGATTTAAAACGAGTAAAAGGTATTAGGGAAAAGAACATTAACTAGAGTACCTTTAGGAAATACTTTAAAAATAAGTTTTTGTCGGAACAATACTACGAAGAGCGAGCTAAGGAATTTTATGAACTGAAGTTGGGAACTATGAACATGAAAAAATTAAACAGTAAATTTTTAAGTTTACTATGCTACGAGAATGGAAGCTTAACCAGTTAGTGGAGATAAACTCAAAGTAATGAGTACAACTCCTAAAGTAAAATTATTAACCCAACCAATGGATGTGATATACAGTGCTCTGTTCGAAGGTAACACGACTCAACTGCTACCAAAGATAACATCATTTCCTATCCGACTTTTTGGTTTTTTGATTTTTTTGGACGTTTTCAGTTATTTTGAAAAGTTTGAAAAAGAATACAAGTTATTTATAGTACAAATATAGGAGGAGATGAGTGTCAGGGGGAAAGCAAGCTAGTTCCAAGCATTGGAACATGCCTATTTTCACATACCCCAAATTGCAAAAACATTTTATGCTTTAGGAGACATTATGTTTTAATTTTATTATAAAGTTTGTAATTAATGACCAAGTGGGGTCAAGGATAATTGCATTTAATTGTTGAATATTTTATTATTAAATAAATGAAAGATGAGACAACAACTTAAGGAGGTTGTTAAATGAGTGTTTTACTGGCCACTTGGTCAAATAGGTTGGGTTGAGAGCACATTGACACTTGGAAGCATCCTCAAACTACTTCTAGCTGTTGCAGGAGGAAACTTCCCTATTTTTGTGGTCATGTTCCCCAATAAAGTGGAACAAGAGAATGTGGCTCATTCAGTGAAAAATGACCCAAAATACCTAGGCATGCTAATAAATCTTCCCATTGATATCAGCTGAGGATGCTCATTTATTTACTTGTGAAATTTCTGATTGAAAGAAGTGCACAAGAAATTCGATGGAGGGGACAAGCAGAATTTTTTGAGTAAAAAGTGTTGAAGTTTTGAACTAATGCAACTTATTTGAGCTGAGTTCTTACTGCTACACATAGAAAGATTACTATTGATTACTCTGTGGATTTGCAAAGGTTTCTAAACCAGTTCTCTCACCCAGTGCTTTCAACCAGGTGGACTAGTAGACATGCTCGAGGGTCCTAAGATTTTTAGTTTAGCTATATTTAGGATTTGGTTGGGAGGAATAGGTCCCTTAAGTTGTTGTCTCCTCTGCTACATTTCCAATTTCTACATGTTCTTTCTAATTTCTTTATGGAAGCTTAAGAACAAGAAGGAATGAATTTAGGAAATAATATGTTTATGTGTCCGCTTCATCTATTATTAGAATTATTTGGAGGAAATATTTTACTTTGAAAAGATAGACGAGTTTTGGATTAGATGTGGATTAGAATAAATGATTAGAGTAATTTCAAATTTACTGGTGGATAAAATACCTAACTGTATTTTTTCACACCTTCAAGAATGTAGTACTCTTTACAGTAGGTTAGATTAAATTTTGATGGATAAATCAATTCAAGAATGCAGGATTTTGTTTATTTACTCTCTTCAGATTCTTTATAGGATTGATCAGAAGAAGGATTCTCTATTTTAGAAGTTTGCTTAGTTAGAATAATTTACTTTAAACATAAACAAAACTACCTTAAAGAAATATCTTTTAAAACTGGTACACAAGTTGTGTAACTGTTTTCTTTTCAACACAGTAATTGATTACTAGCTATAAGCTTAGCTATAATAAGTACGCATAGTTATTAAACATTATAAGAACAAAAAAATAACATAAGTAGGAATAGCCAATAAACAGTAAAAATAAAGTATAGTAATCATTTAGGTTTAGCATAAAAATCTAAGAAAATTTCATTAATATTATAAGTAAACATCAAATAATAACCATATTATAGTTAACAAAAATAATGCAGGGTTTAAAATTAAAATTAAAATACAAACCCTAAATCTAAGGAGAACTGTCTACTAGCATTATTTTACTTTCTCTTCCTTGATTAGGGATTTTATATTTTTTACCCTCCTTTTCTTAAATCAAACCCTTTATTTTTTTATAATTATAAGTGCACATAATTAAATAAAAATTTCACAGAAACAATATTAAAACTGTTTATCAAATATAAACTAAGACAATTTAAGAAAAGACATTTTAAAATTTCCTAATCCAATTTCATAGTAGAACTCGGGTTGTATTAACAAACCCTTCTCTTTTATTTAATTCTTAAACAAATATTTTACTGACAGAGAAGAAGTCAGAATTAGTTTTAATACTAATATCCTGAACATTTTTCTCTTTCTAAATAAAATCGAAATTATGGACTTAAACAACATCAAAATCTCTCCCATATTCTTTTAACAATCCATTCACCAAACACAAGTAATTGTAACAATAAAGTATTTTCCAATAATTTAAACTTAAACAAAATTAGAATTTATCTAATACAGGAAAACCCTATAGTCTGCCATCAACTTCTTTTAAACCACAGTTCATTGCCGATTGGCATGATATCCCACACAGTGAGCCTTTAGATCTTAACCTGAATTTAAAAGCTTAAAAAAAAACTATCTAAACCCTAATTAAAAATCCCATAAAAGTCATGGCTTTAATCTTGTCCAAATTAAATTACTATGGATAAATCAATTTATAGCCATTGTCCCTTACAAGATTTCTGCAATGAGTCTACGCCTTGTCCAAAAATAACTATAAGTAAAAACAAGCTATGGCCATATGACCTTCTCAAACAAGCAAGATACAATGTAGCCACGCCCAAGCAGATTTCGAATCAAGTAGAACAGTATCTCCTAAAACCCCACACACCATCGCAGAGGGAACCTCAGGTAAGGACCGAGGCTTACCGGTTTCTGAAGGGGCGTGGAGACCCCTCTTCACCGAAGTCTTCTAGCTCGTGTTCTGGAAACTCCTCTTGTAGACAGGACTACACACCCATTGAAGAATTGCTAAGTTTGATGTATAAAAAAAAAGAAAATAGTATATGAAATTATGACAAATGCAAATATTGACATTACCTAGAGAGTTTCACCATCAGCTGCAAAAAATATTGAATACACAATGTTTTCAGGCAAGTGAAAACCCTCTTACCCTAGCAACTGGGCAGGAGAGGCACGTAAGCCAATACCTCAACGATATGGTTTAAGCCATCAACCAAGACAACGATGAAACCAAAACCGAGACCACACTACTAATCTAGACAGAGTTCAAAATTGAACAAATGCATGAAGGAAAGCTCTCGCAGAGGAAAATAAATGGCAACAAAGGCCCTCACACATAGAGGTAAGCCATGGCGACGAAGGCCCTTACATTCAGAAGTAAAACAATGGTAAAGCCATGAGGCCATAATCCTATCACACCCTCTCCACAATAGTAAAAATATAGGTTAAATGCAGGATTATAGGGTTTTGGAGACATATATAGTAAAGTTACCAAAGTCAAAACCCTAACCACAAACAAACAACCATGTGCACTCCACTTCGAATTCGATTTTATGGGTCTTCTATTTAGTTCAGGAGTATTATACTTGAAGTGATGCCTGCAAAAAGAGTTGTTAGCCTTGTTAACTTAGGAAACAATCACCCTTATGACAAGTAATAAGACTATGCAAAATACTACTCGTAACATTGGTTAAAACCCTAGTTAAAAATCTTACAAGTAAATTTTCAAGTATAGAAATAATTAGCATAGTTCTTGGGTAAGGTTTTTATAGTTTAAAATTGTGTAAATAGGATAATAATAATTATTATGTAACATCTCTTAATGAGATTTAAAACATGCAAAAGTTTAGGTTAGTTAGGTTCATTTAGTAATGAACTCTTCAACCTCTAAAACCAGAGCACGAATACTACATATATAACGATAGAACGTTTTACTTTTGTCTTCGCATTTGGTAATTACATAGGCAAATAAGGAAATTATACTCTGTTGAAACTCGTTAGTGTTGTTGATATAAATGATATTTCTTTTATACCCAATGACAATATTCTAGACTGAGGTGTAATTGTCAATGAGGCATTCAATTTAATGTTGATAGAAATACAAACAAATTACCTTAGTAATAAATAATTTTATAATGCAAGGAGCTAGGTTGCAACATTTATCCTTCCATAAAAGTTGTATGTAGGACTTAATATAACAAGATTTGGATAAAAGTATGAGGTATAGCGTATAGTCAAAGATAAGTAGAAAACACATATTTCTATGTTATGCTTGATTTTCCAAGTACTCACGCTTTTAAATAAATAAATAAAAGTAACTACACAGATTCGACGATACCTTCCTTTGCCCAAAGCTGTAAATTAAACAAATATACTAGCATTTATTATGCTAGTTGAGATAATTAATCTCGAACCTTACTCTGGTTTACAAAAATTTCTTACCTGTAAAAAGAACCTGTACAAGAAGAATCACTTCACTACATTAGCTAAAGAGCTAAGTAAGCCTCAGACATGAACTGAAGTTCCTTCATGTTTACAAAAAATAAAACAAACTTTAGCACATAGTAAAGAAACAGATGTTTCAGCTCTTGTTACTTCAAATCATCACCTTCTAAATCAATCTTTAATACTGAATTATGAAAGCGAATAATTAGGTATGCAGATTCAAAATTTAATAAAGGAACTAGTTCTAATTATAGTTTAAACCTTATTATGTTAACTGTTAATAGTTAAAAGTCCCTCTTAAGTGACGATTGTAAACATTTATTGTCATAAGAAAATTTTAATTTTTTTATGAAAATTTTGAGTATTACACCTATGCTCAATGCAAGGATATATGTGCAGGATAATGACACTCGGCGGAAGGTCTCCTCATAGTAAAAGGGATCATCAAACTCCAAAATAAAAGTAAAAATGCTCTATTTGGCTAGACATGAGACAAGCTCAGGCTATATGGTTGATAACTCAAATTCAGGGAGTCGGCATAAAGCTCAAGAAGGCAAGCAAATCTCATGAAAATGAAATTACAACTTGATATATACAAGGGATTCCCAAGGGGATGGCTAGCATAATGTTCAAGAGGAGTGTGAAGCTCTTGCGCAAGGACATGGTGGGACTAAAAAGGGACTCCCACACCCTAAAGGAGAAATGTCAGCATGGGCACCAAATTCAATAAAGGATCTAACTAGGGAACCCATGTATGGGAAATCTCTACCAGTCACATAATGCCACTTCTAAAAGTAGCATGAAGGTTCTATGACATCATGGAATGGGTTCGTACCTAAGGTTAAGATGAAACGATCATAAGGTCATGCAAAATGCAAGCAGATGTGAAATCCTAACATATATGCAAGTTTAGACATGATACATGTAATAGACATGAACGGGTCAAATTCTCGGTCAAAACACACTCAAAACGGGCTCCTACAACATTATATTAGTCCAAACAGTCCAAAATGGTCAGAAACGATAAAAAACTATAGGAAGTGGGTAAAAATTTCAAATTTTTTTCTATAAAATAGTGAGAAATTTAAAATTTTCATATCATTTGAAAATTCACCCACCATAGTGCGTTTGTGTCCAGAATTTCAAGAGCTAATTTTGGGAGCATCGCTCAACGAAATCACTCTGCGTTTGGTCCAGGTAATTCCCCATGCCCCCCTCTTTCACTTTCATGAATTGTTTTTTAATTTTAATGGTCAAATTTTTTATTTAGGCCATCCCAATATGTGCATTTCGGCCGACGCAAAAATCGGGTCTTTTTCCGCGTATAGGTCTGGGTATACACGGAAAAGACCATGATACCCATGTACATATGCAGATGTTTTGTAAACAGTCGCATACAAGGCCACAAAGATGATTTTCAAAGGCAAATACTGATGAAACTCAAAAAAACATTATGCAGGATGGTGTTAGAATGGAGAAAGAGGGAACATGGTGATGTTGAAGAGGCAGTGCAAGGAGATCAAATGGATCAATAAGCACTGAGGGCTTGTGGGTTATATAAATTTTGGTGCCTTGGAAGCTTGAG
Organism: Pseudotsuga menziesii; assembly: GCA_001517045.1. Classification (NCBI taxonomy): domain Eukaryota; kingdom Viridiplantae; phylum Streptophyta; class Pinopsida; order Pinales; family Pinaceae; genus Pseudotsuga; species Pseudotsuga menziesii. Next base: position 278,421 of record LPNX010217222.1, on the reverse strand, counting down.
GGATAAACCAAGGCTACTCTAGCTGCTGGTAGACTACTAGGATCTGGATTATGAATATTTTCAATTAGATGGGATGTCACTGAGCATCGAGGTTGAGGACATATATTTTATTACAGGTTTTTCCCAATGAGGGGAGGCAGTGAACCTCCAATCTCGTGGGCCATGAGGTGGGATGACTATAGATGAGTACATAGTTGTGTATTTCCTTCCTGATACAGAGAAGGTTGGGAGTCAAATCCCAAAAAATGCCATTCAGATCGTGGGGATGATAGCCATACTATTGGCAATGGGCAGGATCGCAGGGTTAGCATCACTCCATCAATCCTCAAGGCCAATGATGTTCTATGCAGTAGAGTGCACATGACCTATGATATATGACTAGAGTACCTCGATGCTAAGAAACATGAAGCAACAACTCAGTGAATGCAAGATGCACAGGGTATGCAACTTTGTGTTCAGTAGCATACCGAGTGCATTCTTTTTTTAGAGGGTACCGAGGATAAGCCCTAGAGTTGGAATCACTCCACATGGAGTTAGGAATCTAGCTTAGCTACAATGGGCCCATATCATGAAGAGACTGGGAGGGGGAAGGGTGGCTAACCCCTATCCAACAGACTTCTTCCTTTGGTGGCAGAGACAGATTATCGCCATAGATGACTAGCCCTATGCAAGGATAGACTTCCGCGGAGATTCGGATATGCCCCTACCACTAGGATCAACATATGGAGACATCAGTAAGAATCCCAACTCACTTTTGTTTTTTGAGTTATTAATTTGTTTTTGTATTTTTTGATATATGAAATCAAAAGACATGTTTTTGGTGTGACGACACATAATGAAACTCTTCCATGTACATGAAGATGTGGGACCACGATGGCCAGAAGGCTTTCCTTGTCATTGATAGAGGGGAAGAGGTGATGAGATTATGGGTGTGGATGTGGAGCAGATGCTCCAAATAATTCACACAAACTTCGTTCTCTTGACACACAGGGTTCCCATGGCGTAAGTCGAGGACTTGACTGAGGCTATGCAACACCAGGTGGTTGGATTACGTGCATGGGTTCAATTATTTCACCGGCTATCTAGAATCATGGTGTGATACCATGATCAACACCCTCTTCCACCTCGGGCTTAGAGACCTAGGTGTATATTTTTGTATGACCGTGTGGTGTATTTAGGTGGCTCAGAAGCCCCAATTTTGTATATGACACTTATGTATTATGACGTCACCTTTTTTGGAATTAATGAAAAAAATTTATGATGATCGATTATTTATTTTATTTACATGTGTAAAACATGTTTGTGAAATGATTATGGTCTATGAAACAAATTCCAATCTAGTACATAGTTATCATATTAATTAGCAACTTGATTAAAATTTCTTGAAATGTGAATGTATGTTATGTTCTCAAATTGGGGTTCAAGCAATATTACATGCAAGAATATTCGTAATAATGTTGGATCCCTAACATGATACAAGCCATTAAGTTGTGAGACCACTAACTACGAATCAAGACATACCTCAAGAGAAATAACACCATGTGAAATGGAATCCCACAATAACTGAATCATGACACTATATCTAGCAACATTGTTCGACGAAGGTCGTAAACGTATGCCTCCTGAAGAAAACACTTGACCTGTAGGAGAATAGATCACCTAAGAAGCCAAAGATGAGTTTTGAGTGTGGAGGCTAGCACCATCAATGAATCCTATGTAAACAAAAGAATCCATTGACATCTTCCATAACAAATGAAATCTAATCAACAAACTCGATCACCATAAGAAGACCTAACTATGCAATGCAAAAAATGTACAATAATTTACACAATTTGTCCCTGGCTGAAAATAATGCATAGTATTTTTTAAGATAGAGCCCATTTCTAGGCTCTACCAAGGTCATCCCTTCATAACCCACCAAATCATAGGCACCTTTCTCTAAGACCCGCTTAACCATGTAAGGACCATGCCACATCGGGTTGAAATTTCTTGCCCCTAAGGGTTCCTCAGGTTGATCCCACAAAAGGACCAAGTCAGCTTCACTAAACCTCCTAGGATGGATAGACTTGTCATACTGGACCTTAACGCAACTCTTGTTAACCTCAAGAGCCACTAAAGCATCTCGACGCTACTCATCAAGCTGGTCCAAGTGGATCAGACATTTTTCCAATGCGGAAGTCTCTAGTAAAAGATCCACAGCTAGCTTCAATGAAGGGATCTCGCATTCAATTGGTAATACTGACTCTAGCCCATGCACAAGCTGATAGGGAGAAAAACCGGTGGCTATCTTAACCATGGTTCTATAGCCTCACAAAGCAGGATACAACATGATATGCCAATAATTCTCACTCTGTGCAATGGTTCGTTGGAGAATGGAATTAAGTGACTTGTTCACTGCTTCAACCTATCCATTCACTTGAGGATAATAAGAAGAGGAATTCTCTTATTTATACCCTAACTTCAAAGACAACTCTTCCATCATTTTATTCTAAAAGTGCCTACCATGGTCAGTGATAAGATCCCTCGGAATGCAGAACCGGGTGATAATCTGGTTACATATGAAATGCACGGTTGTTTCATCGTCACATTTGATAATAGGAATATACTCTACCCATTTCATGAAATAATGAACAGCCACACTAATATGATGGTGCCCCCTAGCGGAATCTGAGTTACAATCCATAAAGTCGACCCCCCACTTGGTGAAGGGACATATGGTGATAATAGGATGAAAAGGTGTAGGGCGCGAGCACATATTCCATGCAAACACCTAGAAAGGGTGGCACCTCTTGACCACATTAACTCAATATTTTTAAGATGGACGACAAAAAATAACCCTCTCTCCAAAAATTTTGAGCTATAGAAAGCCCAGATAAATGACCACCACATGCCCCTATGTGGCAATCAATAATCACGACATCAGCCTCCTCATGAGTTAATCAATGATGTAAAATGGAATCAACCCCATGGTAATATAAAGTATCATCCACTATGAGGTATTTCTTCGCTACGTGATGTAGTCATCGATGCTCATCTCGCAAGAGGTGAGTAGGAACCTTGAATGTTTGCAAACAAACAATAATACCCCATACCAAGGGTCCACAGTTGAGATGATAAAGATATGCTCATAAAAAAGAGAATACTCATGAACCTCTTCTTCATCCACATTTGGAAAATTGGATATAAGCTCAGAAAAAACTATTTATTTCTTCTACTTGCAGAAACAAATTCAAGATCAAACTCTTGCAATATGAAAATCCATTTATTATACTTTCCCCCAATCATCCTTCTTGTGAGGACGAATTGAAATGGATTATTGAGATATGAACAAAGTTTGGTGGAGGAGGATGTAATGCCTCAAATGATGAACTGCATGGACGGTGGCAAAGGATAGCTTCTCAACAAGGGTATAACAAAGTTTTGCATCAACAATGTTTCAGATAAGATAGTATATGGCATTCTCATGGAACTCCTCATCCTTTTGAACCAATACCATACCAACCATCTCTTGAGACGCGACCACATAAATCAAGAAGTCATAGCTATAGTTTGGTGGACTAAGTACGAGGGCCGATGCCAAGGATTTCTTAAGAGCATCGAAAGAATCCTATGCTCGCTCATCCTAGTAAAAAGGGGTGTCTTTCTTTAACAAATGCATGAATCCTTTAGTCAAATTGGAAAAATTGATTACGAACCTTCGCAAGAAGTTTTCCATACCTTGTAAACATTGAAGATGTCGAATGTTACGTGGGGAAGACAATTGAAGTATTTACTCAAACTTCAAGGGATCGACTCTAATACTGTCTTTTGACACGATGAATCCTAGTAAACAACCAAACTTCACAAAAAATATGTACTTGTGAGGATTTAATTGAATTTGGTAGACGACATCTTTCAAAAACCAATCTCAAATGATAAAGATGACGCACTCTCAAACGAGAGTGAGCAGCTAGATCATCCAATTACACTTCAATAATATTTTTAAGATCATGAAAGGAAAAGGTCATGGCCCATTGAAATGTAGCTCTGACATTTTTTGGGCCGAAGGGCATCTTTTGATATGCAGAAGTTCCCCAAGGACAAATAAATGCAGTCTTATGTTGGTCCTTGGGTTTAATATGTACCTGATTATATCCAAAAAATCCATCCATCGTTCCCTTCTTCTTATCCACCAGAACAGGGTTTAAAACCCACTCTGTCAAGGGAATAGGATAGATAAAACCAAATTTCAGCAATTTCTCTATTTCTTCTTTAATAGCGAGTGCTTTCCTAGGATTCATTGCATGTAAATGTTGTCGAACTAGTTTTGCATCCGAATAGGTTTTGATTTCATGTTAGACAATGTCAGGGTCTATTCCTGGAATCTCCTCATACGACCAAGAAAAAAATCATGAATATCCTTGAAAAAATTAGTGTACTCCTTAATCTCATCGGGGGAACATTTCACCCCAATGTAAATGTTCTCAATATTATCAAGATCACGAGAAATTTTGATAGGTATCATTGGTGATAGGTTAGCCATGTTCCCTTCAAAAATCTGACTAGGAGAGCTTAATGGGACCACGGGGCTCCCAACTTTCTTGCTTAGAATCGCCCTAAATTCATCACACTCTAAATGATCAAGCTTAGGGAGGAAATACAATCTATGGTGCAGCTCTCCCCAAGGTTGTTCATTCCTAGACATAGCCTCAAGAATAGCTTCATCAGATGGAAAAACATCATCAAGGAAGTCTTGAGAGTGAGATGACTCTACTGCCCAAGCAGGAAGCACATAAGGGTCCTCCTCCTCTGTCGATGAAGAGGAAGGACTAGGCTCTATAACATGGTAAAGATTCACTTGATATGCCACCAATGTTTCATGCAACGACACGTCTGTCTCGATAGGTATAGATTTATCACTCAAAGTACTCGGTGAAGGAAGAATCCAAGGATCCTCCATATGAGAGGTGTGAAAGGAGACTGAATTCAATGAGGTAAAAGCCCTACCAATACTAGAACCAATCATAATAATGGGCGCAAGACAACTAAAGGTTCCCATGAGATAAGGATACATACCCACACCACATTCTCAGTTGTCGGCTGAGAATGATCGATAATCGAGATAGAAGCTCCTGATGATCCTTTAACAATTGGATTATGGAAATATTTATGATCAATAATAATGATCCTCCCATTCAACAAAAAACAAACCACTAGGGATAGGGAAGAGGCTACATATTTCCTACTATACATCCAGTTCCTACCCAACAAAATATTGTAGTCATGGGGCACATCAACCACCTCGATCGCAATAGTCTTCCCCCCCAATTGGACCTTTAGGGAAGGATGTATACAGTGTGGCTGAAATGATATTGCATCAAAATAAATTAACATGTTCACAGATTTAGACAACGTGGGAGAACCTAAGCCCTTCCAACAAGCCAAAGACATCACGAAAGTGACAACGACTTCATCAATCATAGTGCGCATGATGGTGTTGTTTAAAGACTCTACGTGAATAAGGAGAGACACATAGTAAGGAAAGAGGGGATGTATTCTATGAGTTTCAAATTTGATCATGGAAGGAGAGCTACCATCACCAACCTCAAGAGCAGACAACAAGGCCTTTCTCTATGAAGTACAAGTATGAAATACTTCTATTGCGGACATCGCACAAGGATTCTGGCCCAAATCCTCAACAATTGAATAGTTATGGGCGGCTTGAGCATTAGCATTGTGCCCCGAGCACTTAAGGACTCCCTTAGGAATGCAAGGCAGAAATTCAGGTTTATCCATAGGATTTTCAATTCACAAAGGACTCTTAGGTGGCGCAGGTTCTTTCCCAAGATCTGGTTGTGATGAACCATAGTCTTTCGCATGCGTCACAACACCAGTATCTTTCACCATGTTGATGCAACCATGATCACTAGCAGGATCCGACGGGTTTTGATTTCCAGTAGACACACAACTTGGATCAATGGTCCTCAAGCTCATATTTTGATTATTTGGTAAAGGATTTGCGAACACAGCTGGACCCTATGCAATGAAATTCAATGCATATTCCATACAAGGGCACAAGTGAGTGAGTTGGTCATCCCCGCACAACTTTCAAGGAAATTTTACCTTCCTCTTAGGATTCTTGTCCTCCATAGCATTATTATTGTTATTTTTCTTGTCATTAGTATCATTATCATTTTTATTCCACCCTTTTTATTATTTTTTCCTTTCTTTTTTATTCCTTCTAGGTTGCTAGTTACCTTTCAGGTTTGACAATTGCATGGAAACGTGGAAAGTACATCTGCCAATAGGGTAGGAAGGGACGAATTCGTAGCTTTCCCTGACGCAAACTGGTTAAGCGATAACTGGCTCACTTGTTTTGTAACCAAATTTTTAGTCTTGGTACTTGCGGATCCAACAATACCATCGACATGTGGCTCAGGTTTGAACTTGGGGTTGAAATTGGAACATGGAGCATTAGGTATGATCTCATAAAGGATCCCATAGTGAGCATAAATCAAGTGTATTTTTTGGGCAATAAAAATATCTTGGTCCTCTTTTTGAACTCCGGATTGGAAACATCCTTCATGATATAAGGTAACAACGACTTGAGGAACCACTCTAGAAGAAACTATGGTGGTATAAAGGCTTTAATCATCCTCTTCCATTTACGCCATTCTTGAATATGATCCAAAATGTGGGTGAATTTGTATTTCCGAAACATCGACAAGAGTTCGATACCAATGTCATAACCCACGAGTAATTAGGGAATTGGTTAAGAAAATTCATCTCAAGGTCATTAAAGGAATAATATTTCCCCCCAAGTAGCTCTATATACCATTTCACAGTAGGACTGAGGGTGCATTGAAATAGTCTCAAACGGATAGAATCATCGTTCACGGAATTGGAAGAGCACCAAAGATGGAAGTTCATGATGTGCTCACTAGGATCTTCACTAGACTTACCTTCGAATTTTGGAATGTCTGAAGGAAGCTTGGTAGGAACTGTTGGCCATGCTGGGTTATGAGATATAGGATCGTTCTTCAATCTCGACAAATTGGGTAGATTCAATGTCGCAAGGAAAGGGAGCCTAGGTTGATACGGTTGGTTCCATGCTCTTTTATAGGACGGGTTTGCATAAGGATGATTGCTATATACACCATGGCCTTGGCCCGTGGGATAATATCCTCCTCCCATTCGACCCATATAGGGTTGCATGTAAGGATTGTGATTTGGAGTAACTTGAGATTAGGATGCTACAAATCCATAATTAGGTGACTGATATGTGGGTTGATACCTGGACCCATAAGGTGTGTAGGTTTTCCCATAGGATGGTCTGTAAGAAGGTCCATAAGAGGTTCCATAAAATGTACCATGAGAAGGTCCATAATATGGTCCATGGGAAGATACATGTCCTTTTGACACGTAAGGAGGCACATGGCCCTATGACACTATGATGTTAGCAGAAGTGGAACATACATGGCTAGTAGTCAAAATCTGTCCAGAAGGAAATCTAGGGTTAGGAAGAGGATGTGTGGTCAAAAAAAGAATTTGAAGGGATGGGTGTTGAAGACAATGGAATATGTGAAGGACTATAACTCGTACCCCCAATATTCACATGTCTAGGTTCTGGTCCCCGAATAGGAACACTAATGGTAGGCATATGGTGTGTGTGTGAAGGAACCTCCACCGTAGTGATGGATAGTGTAATGTGACTAGTGTTTCCAAAACTTTTAGTATGAAAAGGATTGGAGGTTCCCCTAGGTTCATTACTAGGTTCAACATCTGAATCGACATGGGGTGTCAGGCCAGAATCGGGAACATTAGGCATCCTAATGGTGCTAGTGCTCATGGATTCATGGTGAGTCTCATTGCCTGGAAGCCAATATCGGCAACGTGTGTGCGCGCATTCTGTGTAGTGTGAAAAATATTCATGTGATGGCCCAGTTGAAAGATGACCAAACCCTGACAGAGTCCCATATGTGATTGAGGGTTCATCCTCCCACAAAGGGTGAGGTGAAGTGGGTTTCTCTTGAATCCCAGACTCATTATTTCCAATGGTGTGTGAATCAAAGTGAGAAGTATTATGCCTGGATTGTCTGGTTATCTCTCCCAAAGGAGGAGGATATGTAGAAGGTGGAAGCCCTGCTCAATGATGAGAATGGAGAGGTGCCACACCCAAATCCACAATGAATCAACAAAAATAAAAGACTCACTCTAGCTATGTAACCCTGAGAATACTAGTGTGCACAGAGAATACACCTAAGAAAATCTAAATCCACATCACAAGCAAACCAAGGGTAGGATAAGTGAGCTCCTAAATGATGTAGGTATGTATCGCCTAGGAGAGGCTTGAGACTCCCATACACAACAAGCGGATTTTCATAACCAATTATAGTGGCCCTCAGCTTCAATGCATATAACGATTGTGTTAACTAACCCCTACCTGGCCAGGACACTTGCAGAATAACCTATGCAAATACCCCTTCGATAACCTAGGAAAGGAAACTAAGGTCACCTAAATATAACCAATGCTCAGGCGGACATTCATAGGCGGGATCAACCGTATGGGTAGGGTATCAAATCTTGAAGCCTGAAAGAACAACGTGTACCCCAAGGGTGAATTAATCAATATCTCAAAGGCCCCCATATACGAATAAAATCCTATAAATATATCTGGTGCTCACAGAAAGTGACCATGGGTTATCCCAATCACCATCGCATGCACTTCCTCGGGCTTAAATCCCATTTAAGAGGAGCTTCCTAAGAAACACTAATTATATCAATGGCTTCACACTCTCACTTGGACAGACACCTAATTGTTTTGTTTAGTGGTCTTGGATAATTTACTCATAATGAACTATTCCAACACCCTAAAACCTATTCTTGTTGATTCACCCTAGAAAAGAAAAGAGTGTAGTTCAGTTTATTAAGCGTTGATTTTAGTTGGATTAATGAAGTTATGACTTAGCAGTGAAGTAAATATGCACACGTAACAAGAAATGCCAAGTGGAATGTGTAGAATGAAGAACAGGGTATGCCACTACACGAGGTGCAATATTTTTCCTTCAAATGTAAGTGCAATCATTCCTATATGAAAATATAACTCTAATAACAGTAAGCAAACCTAGTGCAAGTACCATTCCAATGCAAAATGCAAGAGATGCATAACTATGCAAAAGAAAAAATGTTTTTGTATTTTCTGCAATAAATAAGATATGAAAGAAAATAAATGACTCTACAACCACTAGACCCTGCAACCACTCACAAACAATAGCCAAGCAAGGAACTAAGGTAAAACATACCTAATGCACTAATCTCAAAACAAAAAAAAATGGATAAATGGATGACAAGAACAAAGCTTAAAAAATAAACTAAGAGAAGTCTCTGGTCAGAAACAAAGGGTGTATACAAACAACATAAGCATCCAAGAAGACTCAAAAATCATCAAAATTCACCTAGAAACACTTAATCCTACAACTAAGGCTCAAAAGAAAAGCATATGTGACTTTTTTCAGTAAAATAACATACATAGGCGACTATTCAAGGAAAACTAGCGTGTAAATGCGATTGTGAAAGAAAAACCCGCGTAGAGGAAGAAAAAGGCATAAAAATAGGGTAAACAAACAAGCTAAGACAAAATTTACTTCTTTAGGACCCTACTGGGAAAACATGCCCCCAGACCCGACACAAAATTAGAGAAATCAAGATAAATTCAAGTACATTGAATACCAAAAACCCTAAAGAAAAAACAACTAGGAACTCTCCCCAGCGGAGTCACCAATTCTGTTATAGAGAGAAACTTCCTATGGCTTGGGGTGTACCATAATAGACATCTAGACACCAGAAATCAATCTTTCCCAATATGCAAAAGAAACCAAACATCTAACAATAAGGGATATCGAATCATACCTTGTTCCTGATTGTTGAAGTAGATCCCCATTGAGGTTTTCCAATTCATGCTTGCTTTATCAATTCGCTCTCAACAACAACAAACAAGACAAGCATGCTATATAATGATGTGTTAGACCTACTCTAGCATATATATTCATCAATGTATAAGAAATTAAACATATCCATGGATTCAATATTCATTCAATTGCACATTAATTGGATAGGAAAAGATATTTCTATTAATAAAATCAGAGATTACAATAGTGACAACTTCTGTCGGTACATCTACGAGCCAAAGAAATCAAGTCCTCCACCTGGGCCTCCACCACCTCAATCCTCCATCTCTCTATAGAAAGCTCACAAGAAAAAGGCAAGCTCGAGAAGAACATAAAGTGCTCTAAAGGGAAAAATGGACGTAGCTTAAGTACAAGAAAACTGAGGAAACAATGGACTATAGTTTCTTTGATCTTTGATTCCTCCCCTTTAATGTATACAAGGGGTTCCTTATATATCACTCCAAAAGGGTAATGGACGGTTGAATTTGAGAGTTCTCAAGGCATTTGGAAGGCCAAGAGTCATTTGGTTCAAATTCATACGAGGACAGATCCAAAACTGTTTGGCTTTATGCACACATCCCAATGTACACAGGTTTGAGGTCAAAAGTCACATGTACATGCAAGTATGAGGTTAAACGTTGCGTACATAAATAAATAGGGGTTTTTAAGGGATGATAATAGAACATCAAAGGATAATATAAGTCCATGGGGTCTAAAGAGTCTAGAGAGGGACAGGGAAGGCCATAAATATGTGATCAACCATGTGTGGTAAAATCATCTATAACACCATGATATATAAGGACAAGTGATCCCATTAAGATACAGATGGAACATAAGCAGAAAGCCTCTAAAAGCATGTATTATGACTCTCATACCAAGAATAATCTCATACAGATATTTGGTGATCAGAAGTAGAAAGCTTCTACGAATGTCGGTCTATATGTTGCTTCAGTAATATTTACTTGAATGACTTCTGAGAGAAAGAGGGAGTTATCCCTCAAGGATTCTAGTCTATTAAATATGATAGAAACCTGACAAAACTGATGTCGTGAATCGAACAAGAAAATTGAAGGATCCTTGATGAACCTGGTCGTCACCATAATGGACAATTACTTTCTAGTCTACATTCATGTTCCCAAGTTAAAACTTCAGGAAAGAAGGAAACATTCGTCGGATATCAGAAGTCTTCAAAGGATTACAGAATATACATCTTGGAATCAATTCAAATTGAAGTCAGGCAGGATGCAACCTTTAAAGAAGAAATGGCTATCCAAAAAGGAAGAAGATCAGATATGGAGATCACGAGATGAGATCATTCCCCCTCCAAGCATTAAGAGGGACTCTGAATAAATGAATAAACTGATCAGATCCATTGATCCAGTTGAGACAAATGATGCTCCCATAGATATGGAAGTAAGCCAGAAAAGACCTATATGGGAACAATAGATTGTTTAGAATGCTGAGGAGCATGAAAATCCACATGGAGTAGATACAAGGCTAGATTTGTAGCCAGAGGGTTATCTCATAAAGAGGGAGTCGAGTATGATGAGACATTTTCTCTTGTGGCTCGATACACTTCCATTAGATCGATCATTGCTATTGCTTCAAATATGGGACGGAATTTGCATCAAATGGATATCAAGACAACCTTTCTCAATGGTATTATTGAGGAAGAAGCATATATTGAACAATCGAAAGGGTTTGTTTTCCATGGAAAGGAGTCTCACAAGATAAAAAAGGAGTTACATGGGCTCAATCAAGCACCTCGTGCTTGGTATGGATGGATAGATGGATTCTTGGTGAGTCTAGGATTCACCAAGAGTGATGCAAACCCCAACCTTTACTACCATTAGAGGAAATTTCAATTTAAAATGGGTCTTCCAAAAATAATACAAATTCCATGTCACCATGTATTAGCCAATCAAAATGCTTTAAAATTTAAAAAGGGAGCACCTCTTAAACAATTTTTTAATATAAATTTGGGGATAGGTATCATAAAAAAAACTACTTTTTTTTGTTCGTATTCTCGACATATCTCCCAGTGTTTTTACTCAAATTTCGATCGGGAGAGCTCGTTGGATGTAGAATTAAATTTTACATCCAACGAGTACCCACTCAACATACTTTTGATGGGCCCTGCTACCCCATAAACAAGAAATACCTGAAAAACATGATGATGACATCATCATCACATTTTTTCAGGTATTTCTTGTTTTTGGGGTAGCGGGGCCCATCAAAAGTATGTCGAGTGGGTACTCGTTGGATGCAGAATTTAATCCTGCATTCAACGATCTCTTCTGATTAGAATTTGAGTAAAAAAATAGGGAGATATGTCGAGAATACGAACAAAAAAGGATTTTTTTCTTTTCTTCCTCCAAAATTAATAAATATTATTTTATTATTTGACCTATTATTTTATTAATTTTCCTTAGGAGGATGATTTTGAGTTGAAATTTCCTCTAATGAAGGTTGTGAATAATGAGCCACTAATGTTGGTACTATATTTTGATGATATGTTTCTTGCCGAAAATAAGAAACTTATATTATGGTGTTGTAAGAAGAAACTCGCCTCTGAGTTTGAAATGAAGGATCTTTTATTGATGCACTACTTCTTGGGATCAGAAGTATGGTAGAGGTAGAAAGAGAATTTCCTAGGACAAGGAAAATACACCATAGATATAATGAAGAGATTTAGAATGTTGGAATGCAAGTCCATAGCTACTCCGATGGATGAAAACTTGAATAAAATGAGGGACTCTGCTTCAGATTCAAATTTGATTGATATCACCATGTATCACCAGTTAATTGGGTACTTGATGTATCTGATGATCACCAAACCAGATATTTGTTTTGTTGTGAATTATCTCAGTCAGTTCATGTGCGAACCGAGGACGATTCACTGGATTCCTGCAAAACCTGTGCTCAGATACTTACGTGGCACTGTGGGATATGGTATACGATATGATTCAAATTGTGACTTGAGATTGCAAGGGTTTATAGACTCAGATTTGTCCAGATGCACTACAGATAGGAAGAACACTTCAAGATGTTGTTTCATTCTGGGTTCTGTAGTTATTTCCTGGTGCAATGAAATACATAACTCAATAGCTCTTAGTATTGCAGAGGTTGAGTATATGGTTTCTAGTACAACAAACTGAGAAGTATTTTGGATTCATAAACTTCTTGTAGGATTGTTTGGCCATATTCTAGAGCCAACCGTGATTCACTGTGATAAACAGAGTTGTGTGCAGATGTCAGTGGATCATGTATTTCATGACAAGTCAAAGCACATAGAGATTTAGTATCAATTCATACATGATATGGCGCAGAAAAGTACGGTCTAGCTACAGTATATTCTGATAGATAACTAGACTACAGATTTTCCCATTAGGCCTCTTCCCAGGATGAATCTTATATACTTTTGTGGAATACTTGGAGTAGAAGATAACGTATCCCTCCTTGAGAGGGAGATATTCCTGAGAGATATTTACCATTCCTTTTCCCAGGTACCTCTACTCGTCTAGTTTCTCAACCAGGTATGGGATAAATACCATCGGTAGATGAGATAGACAGGTAGTATATGGTCAGGTTCACACAGGTGCCTTTGCTCGTCTAGGTACTCATCCAGGTATGGGAGAAATCTCATCGACAGATGAGTCAGAGAGGCAGTAGATGGACGTGTGGTTACATAAATACCTCTACACGTTCAGGTTCTTAGCCATGTATGGGAGTACCCCATAGGTAGATGAGATGAACATGTAGTAGATGGTCATGCAAATTTACTCATTCAGGTTCTCATCCAAGTATGGGAGTACCCCATCGGCAGATGAGACGAACATGTAGTACATGGTCGTACACATTTGCTCATCCAGGATCTCTAACCAGAAATAGGTAGCTAAACATTCTCTCTTAGAAATTCGGATAGAAGAAATTCATAAAGAAAACCTTCAGTACATTTAGAGATGATGGAGACAGTATAGATGTACATATGAAACCCAGATGATCATGATGTTGATGAAGACCAAAGAATACCTTCCTTATTGAGAGGGAGTGTTCTAGTTTGTGCAAATTTAGAAGCTATTCTTATTGTTCTCCTTCGGGAGTCGAACTTGTTGTAATCATTCATCCAAACCCCGTTATACCAGAAAAATCCATTGTTTCATAATTACTCTTCATAGATCCTGGTCAAATATTCCTATGGTGAATTTTTTCCATCCTTAGGGAGACCGACACCTTTTCTTAGTTATTACACAACACCATTGGTGCACTCTCCCGTGGAGAAAAGAGCACCGACACATTTTGTCTCTTGACACTAGGTGTTGTCGGTGCTCTTTGCCTATGAGAAAGAAGCACCATCACTTTTTCACCTTAATCCAATAGCACCAATGGAATTAAAACATGAAAAATAATATTCTATAAAATTCCTTGTGAAAGCCTTCATGGAGTTGGTTCCTACTAGCTAGGGAGAGGTGGCATTTACCTTCCTCGCCTGTTGGGATAACCTCCTATCCACTTCCTAAGTGAATCTCATATCATTTGGCCTATAAATGAAGCCTTCATGGAGTGAGTGAGGGGAGGCCAAGGAAAACACCCTTATGCTGTTGGACTGAGATCTAGTTTAGAGGCAAGTTTGAGTGAGTCTATGTATGAAGAGTTTGTTGTTAGTGAGGAGTGTTGTAAGTCCATTGTGGAAGAAAAAGTTGGAAACATCAAGGATTTGGTTGTATCTTTACCTTATTTATTCATTAATACAAAAGTGTTACCCTTTCCCATACTTAATTTGTGTCAATATCAATTAAATATTGTTAGATTCCCGGATCATTAGAATAGATTTTTAATTTATCATGTTTCTCTCATCTTGTTGTGTTGTATTTTGATCTTTCATTGTAGGTAATGAAGAATACATGTTGAACATTGGATTAAGGAAAAAACCATTCAGATATGAGGTATGAGAGTGGTTTTATGTTGAGTAAATTAACTATCTAGGGAAAGGATATGTTGCTGTTGTTTTTTGTTCTATGCTTGTATCATATAGGGTATAGAAACAAGTGGTGTTCACACCGGTTGCAGAATTTCTTGAAACAAAATTGGTGACCATGCTGGGGATAGTTTAATCTAGTCAAATCTAGGGCAGATCAGGTCAGATCTGGAGCGGATCCAGTTAGATCTATAACTGTTGGTAAATTTCTCACTTGTGAAATTTACATTTTCTTCATTAGCTCATTTCAGTAGATAAGGTGAGTGATCCATCTTGTTACTTTTTCAATTTCCTCTTTTGGAAGTTGCTTTTACTTCTATCAGTTTAGCTCATTCCAGTTTTGGTTCCTTCTGCAAATCTTTAATTTTTTCACTTATAGATCCGCCGACACACTTAGCTCGATTTGACAGAGCGTCGTTTTCCCATAGGCGCATTTTTCCTCTTGACAGTTAGTGACTTCAATTCCTTTTCTTAGTTTTCACAAATCGTCTCTAGTTCCTTGTTGCAATGGATGAAAAATCATCGATATTCTACCAATGCTCTGGTGTAGCCTTCTTATGTGTGTCGAGGTAGGTTCCCATACTACATTCAATTTTTTTTTTATGTTTTTATTTCTATGAAAATTTCCAGTTTGTTTTGCTCGAGTTCTTGATTGCTGAGTCTGGTGGTTTTGATAGTTTGATTCTCACTTGTTGAGCTTAGTTTCAAAACATTTATTTTCTTTTTTAGCAAAGGAGTCATGGTGAAAGGAATTGTGTGAAATTACAGTCTTGGATTTCTGATTTGTGTGGTCCATTTTATGAAAGGTTTATTTTGAAAAAGGAAATTTGCAGCCTCTTTTAAGTCATTTTTCTTTAGCTGCTTTATGTTCTTTACGTTTCAGAATTATATTTGAAAATACAAAAAGAAATGAGTTATATTATCTTGTTTATGCCTAGGAAAGGTTTATTCTTGGTTTGCATGAGTGATTTATGAAAGTAGGTTTTTTTGGGTGTTATTGAGAAGATTTAATTTTGATACACATTAGAGGATCCAAGTTTCTTTTCTTGATTGAAAGAATCAAAATTCTTATTGGTGAAAAAGTTTTGTGTTTGAAGAATTCTTTAGAGAATTGCTTGTTAGGTCTTGAAATTGATTTGTTGAAAGTAGCATTGTATTGTTGTGTTTTTGAAAGAAAAATAAAGGTATCTTCCCTAATCTAGATATATTTCATTGAAAGAAGAAGTTGCATCACATATAGATTATAATTTTCATTTAAAAATACACCTCACAAACATTCACTAACCATTCAAATAAAATAAATGGTATTCTAGGCTAAAATTTATAGTAATTTAAGTGATCGGATAGAGACGTGTTTCGGCGTATTAAAACATAGGAGATGTCGTTTCATGTTTGCACCATATCCTGGGGTCTATGTGGCTCCTCCACATACCGTCGATAAATAGAATGGCCTTTCATGTACCCTTCAAGTATATAGAAAGGTACTTCACGTACTCGATTGTATATCAGAGGGCCCCTTTCGAACATTTGTGCATTATATAACACTAATATGTGTTTGATATCCCACGTACCTTGCATATATCGGGATACCCTTCTAGGATTCTAACCATATGATAAAATCCCTTTGGCCATGTTGTTGGAGAAATACACCGAGAACAACACTCACGGAGCTACTACGCATGTTCTGTCCAATTAATTGCATGTTCAGGAAAGGGTATGGTCCCAATCCTACTTGCCATATTTCACTGTTGGACCCTGTGGTATATCGTGAGTTGCAACAAATTGATAATCCTAGTGATGAGACAATTATCTTTAGCCCATCTTGTCATTTAATTTTGCTTGTAGCCTTAGCTTGCATAGGTTTGTTTGTGTGTGTTTTCTTGTTTTTTGAAACCTAGAGTAGACAGTCTCAGCCACCACCTTGGATAACCAACCTGCAAGGAATTCTCATAGGTTGCAAGGCTTACCACCTGACTCTCCTCCTGCCATGGAAGGCTTACTTCACCTACTGAAACTATAGAATAATTCTTAGTTTATGATAATCCTTTAGTCCAACTTCCTCCTGCAAATGACATGACCTTTCATTTTCCCATGGATGGTCAATTCGGCTCATCGAACTGGACATTCAATCACCCACCCGATGAAACTATAGAGGAATAATATGGTCCAAATGCTCAGTTTTGGAGAAATTACCTAGTCCAGTCCATTGTTGAATATGGAACGACTACAACTGAACCGAATCCATCTATACTTGGCCCTTTAAGAAAAATCATTCAGAACACTCTGTTAAATGAATATTTTTTCCAAAACTCTATTGAGAATTTGCGCCAAAGTGCAGAAAATTTAAGAAGGAGAAGTGTCTCTCCTCTTCTCACCCTTTCGAGAACACCACCACCAGAGTATCATGCCATTTTATCACCTTGAGTAGCTCCTGTCTTAGGGTCACTGACCCAAAACTTGGTTACTCAAAATCTAGTTCAAACCTCCACTCCCACCCCACCCAGTCAAAAATAGCCATCAATTGTGAATTCCTCGATAGTTTCTACACCTAGGGGGAATTCCACACCCCAAGTTCCATCACCTACCAGGGGAACCATTTCTAGCATGGGGAAGAATTTACCAACAGGACCACTAGCAGTGAAAACCCCTCCTCCTAATACCACTATGGTTGTACCTTCTTCCATCCAGGGAGGATCTTCATGGGTCTAACTCACCATTAGTCCACTTTCTTAGGGACATACTTATCGTGGGAATCAACCACCCACGGTCCATCAAGCTTACCAACCAGCACCATCGACGAAAATCTATCCTGGAATGTCTTACCCTAGAATTTTTTTTGTCCCATGGGGACAACCTAATTGGTCTAATTTCCCATCCTATGGAGTAGCTTTTGTAAACATTGCTAGAGGTATGGAGGTCCACCCAGAGGCCCATCACCTGGAGGACCCCCGAGAGGACCAAGAGGACCTAGAGGAATTGGAGGAACCAAAGGATCTGGAGGATCTAAAGGACCTAGTGGACCATCTAGAGGACCACCACCTAGATTCCCACCACCTCGATGGCTACCATTTCGAGGACCTCCACTTGGAGGCCCACCATCTGGAGGACCACCACCCGGAGGACCACCAGCTAGAGGACCACCTTATGGAGGACCCCCACCTAGAGGATCAGCACCACCACCTCCTCCTAGAGGACCACCACCACCACCTTCTAGAGGCCCAACCCTCGGTGTTCCACCTCCCTTAGGTGGGCCACCATCTGGTGGACCTTCTAGTAACCAATCACAAAATCAACCAACCGCAAGGGAGTCATCTATGCCTATTTATCAATCTTCCTATGCTCCTACTAGTCTGCAAATTCCATGCAATTATTACCAATACCCTCAACTCAATCAACAATTTCCATTTTTTGGCTACATTTGATCTTCCATATTTGTCCAGATTAATTAACGATCCAATACATCACGATCCCTTCTGGTCGACTATTCTGGTTAAGTTAACTTCAAATATACCTAAATTCGATGGAAAACCTGATGAATACCCTAAGAACCATGTTATGAATTTTCATCTATGGTGTTCATCAAATTATCTAATGGATGGTTCAATCAGTCTACGGTTATTTCAGAGAACCCTCACTGAAGTTGCTGCAAAATGGTATATAGAGATACCACAACACTCTTTCTAGGATTTTAATGCTTTAGAATGACATTTTTAACTCATTTTCAGTTACCAATTCAATATGAGACATGTAAATACCTGTTGACCTCACTTCGACAAACTACCTCAACCCACATCTTCGATCACATACATGGATGGAGAAGAAGACGTAGGTTAATTAAGGCTCCTATTCCTGATCAGTTACTTGTTGATTGGTTCAGAAAATATTTACTCCCCCCCATTTCTAGAGATTTCTCCATGGGAGGTGTTGTTACTAAGGAGAAAGCTATTAGTCGTGCTCAGTACCTAGAATTGGTTTATTCTCAACTAGGTACTCTATATGGTTTAATTCCTGATGCTCCTTGTCCCATGTCGGATCTGCCAAGATCCACAACTAAACCACATGCAGATGGTATTCTTGGTTCAGTTCAAAATCAAACAACAAAAAAATATTCCAAGAAGGGAAACCAACCCGCCTCATTGGTAAGACAACCCGCACCACCCCTTAAAACTGCACCCCCTCATGTTTCTTCTGTCGAAGTAAATGCGGTTTAATCTGCTGAATATTTGGGTGGAAAAAAAAGGTAAACACAAATTGAAAAAATCTGACAATCAATAGGAAGGTAATAGACCACAAAATCCTGATGCTTATTCCAAAAATAAGAGAAAGGTAAATACCCCTGCCTAATTTGTGAAGGTGATCATTTCACCAAAAAGTGTCCTCATAGAGAGGAAGTTAACAAATTTTTGGAAAGTTCACCCACCCCGACAGTTCTTACGGACCCTTTTCCCACCCAACAACAATTGATTGATCATCACTCTTTGCATGGGCCTTCTTCATCCATTGATGAATTAAAAATGATGTCAAGTGAGACGGTTAACATGAATACACGAACACATAGTTATGTACCCCCTCCAGATAAACTTGAGGAGGTTCCATTTGATAAAAATTCATCTTCCACCCCTCCAAGTAATGATATTCAGATCAATAAACCTATGCCCGATGCAATTTTTGGCACACCCAAGAATACACTTTGTTCCTTTTTAACCATATCATATCTAGATTCAAGATCCCTAGGTCTATTATGACCGATCATGGGTGACATTTCCAGAATATGATGATGGAAGAACTGAGTACAAATTTAGGGTTTTGAAACGATAACTCTACGCCTTACTACCCTCTGGTCAATGGCTAGGTTGAAGCGATTAACAAAGTTTTAAAAACCATGCTTCAGCGAATGGTAGGGCAAGCCAAATATGATTCACATTTTCAATTATTTTCTACACTTTGGCCCTATGGGACTACTGTAAAAACTTCCACTTGTTTCACACCATTTCAGTTGGTGTACGGACTAGAAGCTACTCTCCCGATAGAATGCGAAATTCCTTCTCTAAAGCTCGTTGTGGAACTTTTTCCTAACACCACTACAGAAGAAGAATGATTTATGTATTTGAATAAGCTTGCTGAAAATTTCCATGATGCTTCCTTAGAAAATGAGCCACACAAGCGACAAATGAAAGCCCACCATGACAGATTTGTTCGACCCCGTTCTTTTAATGAAGGAGATCTAGTCTTGACTTATGACCAAAATCATGATAAATTGGGGGCATGGAAACTAGAATCTATGTGGCATGGGCCATACATTATCAGCCGTGTTTTGGAAAAAGGTGCATATGAGTTAATGGACTATGATGGGACACCCTTGGGAAAGCCCCATAATGGGATCTACCTCCAAAGATACTATGCCTAGGTCATCTAGCATAGTCTCTTTGTAAATGTTATTTATAGATTGTTGTGTGTCTTGTTTTTAAAAGTTGTTTTTTGTGTGATATAAGATGTGTTTTTTTCGCAACCCTACTTATGTATGTTCTATTTTTAATGGAAAGATGACAACTTTTTCCGGTTTCGCTGATGGTGCTAATCGTTACACGTTGAATCTTACATCGGCTGCTTGGGTAATATACTCTCCTACATGTGATATGGTGAGTTCAGGGGGTGTTTGTTTAGGTCCCTCCACCAACAATCTCGCAGAGTATCATGCGGTGATTTGATTGTTGATGAAAGCCTTGACCAATGATGTAAGGGGGATTAGGGTTTAACTAGACTCAGAATTAGTTGTTCAACAACTAAACTGAGTCTACACCATTCAGAGCCTCCTATTCCTTCATACATTTCGAAGGGTTAGGCTCTTAGAAATGTCTTTTGAGAAATTTATGTATCAACATATTCTGAGAAATTTTAATGTTGTGGCTGATTCCTTGGAAAATTTTGTCCTAGATTGGTATATTGCTCATAGTTAAGTTCATTATAACATAAAAACATGCATTTGAATTCATAAGTAGGAATACATTCACACATCACATTTTTGCACCCACATATGTAGATAAATTTCATTGTATATATATATATATATACACAAAAATGAGAAGTCTCTATGGACTAATAATCACGGTGGTGCTCATGATAGCACTTAATGGCCTAAGCCACTCTATGAATTAGCCTAGCGAATCGACTTGAAAATCCCATGGTCTGACGCTGGTGTCGTCTAGGTAAGTCATCAGTAGAGATATTTGGGATCCCTATAGTCAAGCGCTTTAGGTTATTTTCGATCTCTCTGAGATCCTCATCTACCTCACAGTGACATATATCCATATCTATGACTACCACTCACCCCTCAATAGGCGACGCTCTAGGTGGACGAGAAGGTCCAATCTCTGCACAAATGATTTTCACATATCTTACGATTACAAGATAAAAATGAAATAAAAATTAAAAACTTAAAAACATGAAATATAGAATATTTATTACCTCGATGCTCCCATGCCTATCCGTATGGAAGTGGAAGTTCTGGGTCCTCTCAAAAGTCTTCTCCCTCATAGGGATAGTCTTCTATCATCAATAATTGGTTCTTTAACTAGTGAAAGAAGACTGACCAATAAACAACCTTGGAACCCCCACCATCATGATGAGCCATGACATATACCCACTTGAGCATCCTAGGATCCTCAGCATATAGCCTGATCATGGCTACATGGGGCCTCATCAGGGGTACCCTCTCTAGAAGAAGGATAGTGTCACTGCTTCATAGCCAAATTGCTTGAGCTGTCCTTGTTTGCATTTTTTCAACTAGTCTTTTAGGTTGACCAACATACCTTCACACCAATTGAATACCGTGGGTTCCATACATTCTATGGCCTATAAAATATTTTTCATGGTGATCAAATGGGATGACCTAGTCCCGATGACCTTGACAATAGTGTAAATCACTATACGCAAAGGTTGGTCCACTATCTATTTGATAGGGAGTTTTCCCGCTTGCAGGAAAACTGTCCCCAATGAATAATATATGTCGATCAGATCATCTAGTGTGAAATCACCGCCCTATGGGATAGATAGAACCACTTGTCTCCCTCTGTGAGACAACCCAGCCAGGAAATATATGTCGTCTATATAAAAAGTCAGTGTGTGGGTCCCCACCACGAAATGATGTTAGTCAGGGTTCCACATACTAATTATGTGCTCTAATGGGCGTATATAAGTCCTCATCCTAGGAATCCTGAAATACTTAAGTAACCCACAGTTTTGAAGAGCATCTATAGTGGGTGGGTCATTGATAGCTTGTAAGTCTTCCGTTTCTTGCTCACACTCCTTCCAAATCACCATGTTATGGATGATTTTTCCCCTACAAAACATTGTAAGCCTACATTAGACACATATCAAGGTTGAAGGAGGCTTGAAAACTCAAAATTTGATGGTCAAGATGTTGTTTTTTAGTTTTACCCTAGCCAGGACACATTTTTCCCTTGCATACAGAGCGCCTCGTGCACTCGCTAGCTATGGACAGAGCGCCTTCTGTGCCTTTGTCCCAGCACAATAGAGCATCAATTCCCTCTACCTTTGTTGGTTATGGATAGATCCCCTTTGACACCTATGTCCTAGTGTGACAAAGCGTCAACACTCACCCCAACAGGAAAAATAGCATCGTCCCGAGTGCACGTTTCCAATGAGAAAATGCGTAAAAAAACCTGAAGACTGTGTTGGGTGTTATAATGAATTAAATAATCCACCTAATATTTAATTATCGACCGAGGTTGGTAGAATTTGAGTTGACACAAAGTATATGCGAAGATAGAGGGGTTCTTAGGGCATCGTAGAGATATTTTAACAAAGAAAAGATCGAAATATCTTTCAAAATGAAAAACTGAGTCGAACTCCCATAAATTCAACTTATTAAGACGATTAGACTGGAACAAAATACTAGACCAAAGCAATATCAAGCTATACTACTCTACTATATAAACAAGTACTGAAAGTAAGGATACGAACAATACTAAAGAAAGTAAACTTCCTGGTAATCAACTATTCCACTTCTTAATCTAAGAATTAGAAATCTTTTATAAACAACTTCAGAAACTAACTATACAAGAAAACATAGTAACAACACTAGATATATTTCACAAATTGCAACAATTAAAGTATACATGCAACTAATCTAGTTCCACTCTCCTTGGTTGTTCTGTGAATATGCATTATTGTGATTTGGACAGGAGCAGGAGTAGTGTCAAAATGACTTTCAAAAGAAGTGAAGAAACTAAATGGAATCAAATCTAAATTAACTTCTACAAATATGTGCAAACTAAGGAATTTCCAATTATAGGTGATAGTAAACATGATGATCTATTCCATAAGCAAATGATTCTTGCTTATAACCAATTAAAATGTAAAGAAAATCTAGCTTATAGACAAATAACAAACCTTAATAAAAGAAGCAAGTAGAAACTTAATAAAGAAGATTTAATTGTGAAGAAAGTATAAAACTTAATAAAGAAGAAGCAAGTAGAAAACTTAATAAAGATAACTCGTTTAATTCCTACTCTCTAAGTATTTTCAGTAATCACATAGTGAAAGAAAAAGGTCCTACTACTATAACCAATCATGACAAAGTGCTAGCATACTTTCCTAACATTGACATATCTAACCTTAAACTCTCTATACAAAAGGATAAATCAATACAAACAAAAGATATAATTACAAGGTATCTGAATAATACTGAAGAGAGAAATCAGAAACCACAATAAACCAAAACACAAGACATAACTC
Organism: Pseudotsuga menziesii; assembly: GCA_001517045.1. Lineage (NCBI taxonomy): Eukaryota > Viridiplantae > Streptophyta > Pinopsida > Pinales > Pinaceae > Pseudotsuga > Pseudotsuga menziesii. Next base: position 254,760 of record LPNX010217222.1, on the reverse strand, counting down.
AAAACATAAGGTGAAATGAGAGAAAAATAAGAACAAAACTTTAATTAATAATTTAAACAGTCTAACCTAAGGTTCTAATAATAATAATAACTACTATCTAACTACAATAGTCAAATATAATAAAAAAGCTAAAGAAATAGGCCTAAAACAAATTAAGAACACTAAAGGCTATATAATAGGCTGGAAGGAAGGTCTAAACAACATGCTAAATAGGCTGTCTGGATGACAGTATGTATACATAAAACACTAGAATTCTTAAGAAATGGTTAATCTAAATGATTTCGAGATCAGCTGATTCATGCATATGATAACAAAAATTAATAAGCAATCCTACCTAATGATGAAATTCATCATTAAAGTAACTTAAATTAATTCATAATTATAAAGACATCATTATCTATTGTATTTTTCAACAAATTGAAATATAACTAAGTGAATTTATAACAAAGCAGAAGTAAAAAAAACTGAACCTACTGTGAACAGATGACTTATGCTAGTCTATAGTTATAAAAAGAGATTGCTTCCTATTATAAAACAAACTGAAATGTACTTGAACTAAATCTAAAACTGAGATAGAAACTGACAGAATTAAATCTAACTACAACGAAACTAAACCTATAGAATCAAACTAACTAAGTTCTATTTGACTATAACAATGAAACCAAACCTAAAGCTGGAAGGAAGGATGGAAAACAAACTAAAAGCAAAGATATGTGCTATTGGAAACAAGTAATTGCAAAAAACCAAATTGCATAACAAATTATAAATGAAATTAATCTAATGCAAAGAAAGAGATACAAGAAAATACACATAAAAATGAAACCTCTGGTTGATGAGGGGCCCTCCCAACAATCAGAGTGATGGATCACTAAATGCTTTACATGAACAGGATCATAAACAATACGAGCATAACTTCTATTAAAGTGAGAAACATTACGACATATTTTTTCAACAACGACTGATTACATGCATAAAACTGGCTAACTAAGCACTCACGTAGAGGCTGATATATATAATGTTTACAGAGGTGAGTAGGTTGACCCTTTAGTGGTCGACCACTCTCTAAATTTAGTCAACCTTTATGACAACTAATTGATCAAGATCCAACACATAATGCTCCTTCCTCCTTCATCGCGCGTTAGTTCTCCATGGTGCGTGATGTGGCGTGAGGATCCTTCTTGCATGGATTGATGTTACTGTGTTGAGTAGAGAAGGACACTAGAAATTATTCTAGAATGAGGAACACACTATCACCCATATATATGTATGGAAAACAGATAGTTTCCATGCTTTAACGCTCGAGCATCTACCATCAACAGTGTACGGTTAGCTCGGCAGACTGAACAATGAGCTGGATATGCTCTACGCATATCTATGGTGGAGGCGTTGTCTGTTCGTTGGCTCGTTGAGGGATATAGTATACAATAATGAACAAAGAATCAAACATATTTCAAATATCATCAATTTAACTAATAAAATCATGAAATAACAAGGATGAACTAGAACTTTCATTAACCCAAAATATAGTCATACCTGGGTCGGAATAGTGAGATGCATGACAAAAAACATGTCAAAAAGTGACAAAAAATATGTCAAATATGTAAATTATCAGCCAAAAATTATAACAAAACTGAGATCAACATTCCCCCAAACCGGAGAAATGTCAGGTCCCATTGAGCAAAACGATGATGCATTAGGAAGAAGGATGAGCTACGTCAGTAGCTTCCTTTGAATTGGTTGACGAAACACGGGTTTTAAACTTCAATTTTTGAGCTTGTGATTTCAAAATAGCATGCCTCTCCAATTGAGACCTATGTGACACATTGATGGCCTTATTGAGTTCTTCAATGGTCTAAACCTGCAAGCACAAATCTTTGTTCTCTTCCTAAATACTTGCGATTATCTTAATATACTCTTCATTTCGGCTTACTGATTGAGCAAATTCCTGAGTCAATTGATCCACCGTTGGCTGATGCGGAGTAGATGGATCTACAGGTTGCTCAAACTTTTATGGGGGACTCATTTCTTTTGATGTTGGATTGAGATCAACAGCAGGAATGTGTCTGTCAGGATTCATAGCCCATGTAGGTGCAGGAACATTTTTGCGATCAACATCCTTCAGTAATTCTGCAGAGACATGGGCCAATGCTAACAAAGGTGAGTTTGTATCAGGTTTATATGCTTCATCCATACCATTTAAATGATCAGTCTGAACATCAGGCTGTACCACAGTCTGGACGCTAGGCTGATCCATGGAGTAGACAAATTTTTCCCTCTTCTTTCTCGTGCGAGGTTGTGATAAGGGTACAAACTGAGCAGGGATAACAGGGGTGGTATGAGTGGATGGACTCGCCTCTAATGTGTCTTATTTGAGATGAACAACATTGGGTCTTTCCTTCTCGACAGATGGGGATTGACTGGAATCATGATTATGGATATGTCGAAGGAATTTTTGGATATTTAGATGGGGGTTAAGAACTTTAAACATGAAGGTATCCCAATATTGATTCCACTCTTTAAGCTGATCTACAATTAAGAGTGTAATCAAACTATGATGATATAGGCTTCCCTTAGGGTTAACAATATTTTTCTTAACCTATATTGACATCTTCTCTAGACTTCTAAGAAAATAGAAAGGGAAATTAAGAAACTTCTGATTGACAAAATGCGCTAGTAAATGGATAAGATAGGCTTTAAATACACAAAATTTACCTTCACAAGTGATCAAATGGATGATGAAATTCAAAGGATTAATGTACCTTGGCTTAATCCAGTTGCGATGAAAACCTTTGAAACTTGTGACATGGCGGTATTCTGGTTTAAGGGTAAAGTTGTGAGATTTCGGTGGAACAAACAAGTGCTTGTGCCATTGAGTTCCCTCTCTAGGAATCTTGGTTGTGAGTGCGATAGACTCCTTAGTTACTAGAAAGATGAGATGGCCAACCCTTTCCATCTTTACATGAAATCTCATTGCAAAAAGAAGTGATATTTCCTCATCATACCCTTGTAGTAGGTGGAGAAACGAGTTCCAACCGATAGGGAAAAAGACCTCTTGAAACTCCTAAAATCTGGCATTTGAAATAGTTCTTGGTAGCTCTTGGGCTCAAAAACGATTTGGCATGGTTCAAGGAGAGACTAGGATACAGAGTTTGTAGGGAGTAATAGGAAGAAGGTGGCTAACACAACTCTACAGGGATAACTGTAAGTAAGAGATATAGAGTATAAATTTCGCATGGCACCGATTTAAAACATTCCTCATTCAACCAAGCAAACAATCAAGCCAAAGGATCGAAATGTTTAGGCAATCATGCCATTATGGCCGATCTTGAGACGTGTGCCGTCAAGGACGCCTATTTTAATGAGTTCATAAGATTGTAATCAGTTCAACCATGTCCAAAGTAAAACTTTGGACAGGTTGAACATATGATTTAATACGAATGTATACACCACATTCACGATCACAATAATCTTGATTTAACAAGGGTATCGACTTATTTTATAGTTCAGGAGTGCAAGTGGTAAGAGGATAGGGGTGGTGGAATTGTCATAATGACTGAAAAGGTCATAAGGTCATATCAAATCCAAATGGGGGTAAAGTGAGATAAAAAATGTACAACATCATAGGTCAATATTATTCATAATGGAATCATAAAGGTGACTTAATAATCATGGTATGACTCGGCCAATTTTAACTTTTTGCCCAAACAAAATTAAGCTAACACCTTGACATAATTACTATTTCTATAATATCACAGTTTTTGTTCAAATTTTCATTTGGAATTTCATTCATACCAACATTCAACCCTTCATATGGTCCTGCATATGATTCTTCATATAGATTTTTTTCTGTAAAAACATGCTTCATGCTGGATCAGATTGCTACTAATTATCCTGAAAACATTTGTCATTTGTCAGAGATAAAAAAAACGGTTATATAAATGGTCAGAAAAATAGTATAATCTTCACAACATACTCTACCCCCCCAAACCAAAGAGATGGCGTGCCCTCAAGCCATACAAGAAAAACTAAGTAATTTCAAATTAACTTAATACAAAGTCTTATTATGCTGGAATCATTTTTGCATGAAAAATAAAACAAGGCTAGTAAAATGGAAATGATTCAGATATGTACATTTATCAGAAATAACAGTGCTTAAAAAGATCAAGTGAATAATGATAGTATAATTCGAAAATGCCATAGGAAAAACTAGTCATCCATGAATCATTGTAAGGATGTCTTGTCATCTTAAGAATATTTTGAGTTTACCCTAGAGTTTGTGAGATTTTACAGCTATGGGTTCCATTTCTAGGATAATCATATCCTAGGTATTGATTGAATTAGATGGTCGGATCCAAGTCCAACTTACAAACATTCTCTAATTACATCATAAACAATTGGTCTACACATGTATTTATATATTTTAATATTATCGTTTTAAACAAACCATGTGCATAGTAGTGCATTAACCAGATCTCTTTTACCCGATATTGCCCCACTAGCAACAGGTATGTTCAGTACCCCAACATGTTTATATTGGTACCATGCAAGCACAGACCCACTACCAGCGAGCCTATTCAGTACCTCGACAGGTTCATTTGCATTTACCGAACATCCTAGTTTTCATATATTACTTAGCATTGACTTGCTGCTTGCAGGCCTGTTCAACACCTTAACGAGTTTGCTTCGTATAATGATTTTAAGTATATGGAATTTGGTTGGTACTAGAGCATGCTAAACCTACTAAAGACATAATCCAAATATAGAACAAAGCTTATAAGTAGTTTTTATAATGGCCTTAATTATGGATCATGTCAAAAGAGAATAACTTAAAGCTATTCTTTGACCTTCTATATTGTTCATTAAATGATAAGTAATGTTCCCCACAAGCATAAATCTCACTTACTTTCGAGTTACCACAAAAATGCTTAAGAGGCAAGTTTTGATAATAAGTATAGGATGAACTAGTAGTCCATAGGTATAAGAATATGAAGAATATGATAATTAGAGTAGGCCTTCCAAGCAACTGTTCTTATTAAATAAAAAATGTACATTTCTGAATCAAAATACCATGTATAAAAGCATAACAAATCATAAAATAAGTGGTTAAGGACAATATACAAGAAATTCTTCAATTGTACTAAAAAATTCAATTTTAATAGAAAAAGTGAAGATATATCATAAATCTTTTAAAGTACTACCCCCTTTTTAAATAATACTTCATAAGATTCTTATAAAGATAAAATATTTGTAATCAAACTACAACACCACTTGTTAGATGATTCATATTTATTCTTAACAAAACATCTATAGAATTCATAAGAAAAAGGAAAAAGAGTCTTTCCACAAAACTTGCAACAAATAATCATAGGAAGGAAAATGTAGTTAATTTGTTAGAAATGACTCTTACTTATTCAGGCAAACACAAACATATTTACATATATACAAGTAATGACAAACCAAAATAACTTTAAAGATCAGGAGGAGGAGGAATAATTTCCTCTTCAACCAATTCCATATCATTTTGCTACAAGATATTTTGTACGAAATCCTGTGTAGATATGGGTTGATGGTAAAGTCTAAGTCTGTGTCCATTTAATACAAAGGAATTTTTTGAATCATCAATTGCCTTAATTTCTACTGATCCATTATTGAAAGTTGTAACTACTTCATATGGACCCATCCAACGAGTAGTTAAATTTTCCTTTAAAAATTTTGTATCTTGAGTCAAATAGAAATGCCCAATCTCAGCCAATATTAAATTGTTTTTTCTTTATAAATTTATCATGCCATTTCTTTCGTTGATTTTGTATTAACATGGTTCTTTGGAGTGCATCCTATCTAATTTCATCTAATTCATTAATCTGTAACACTCGTTGTTTCTGTGCTTCATCCAAATCCATGACTAATTGTGCTGCCATACGAAATGTTTTAACTTGAAATTTGATAGGTAAAATAACTTGTTTTCCATACACCAACTCATAGGGGGTATGTCCGGTAGTGTTTCTCGATGTTATCCTATAGGATCATAAAGCCTCTGGGAGTCTATATGCCCAATCCTTATGATGTAAGTGAATGGTTTTGGTTAAGATGGCTTCTAGTACTTTATTGGTTGATTCTATCTGGCCATTGGCCTAGGGATGATAAGGTGAGGATTTACAGTGTCGAATACCATACTTCATGTGAGTTATTTCATTAACTTATAAGTGAATTGAGAACCTTGATCTGTAAAAATTTCTCTAGGTAGACCAAATCGAGTGAATATTTCTTCATACATGAATTCTACTACCGATTTCTCTATGGCCCTAAACAAAGATTTAGCTTCTACCCACTTAGTAACACAGTCTATGCTAACTAGGATATACTTATTCTTACTAAACATGGGAGAAATAGGTCCTACAAAATCCAGATCCCATTTCTCAAATGGTTCTATCATGACCAAAGGATGTAAGGGCATCTGATCAGAATACGTAGGCCTACCCATTCTTTGGAAACTATCACATCCTTTAACATATTTGGTAGCATCCTTAAAAATACTCAGCCAATAATAACCAAAATGCAACACTTTGTATGTCATCCTCTTATCAAAAAAACATCCTCCACATGGTCCATCATGGCATGCATGGAGGATATCTGTCATTTCATCTTCTCGTACACATCGTCTAATAATAATATCTGGGCCAGTACGAAAGAGATCATTATCAACCCATGAATAGTTAGAAATATGTACTATAATACGACACTTTTTGGGTGGGGACAAGTGATTTTGTAATTTCCCAGTTGCTAAATAATTCGCAATATCTGCGAACCAAGGGGTTTGAACAAATACAAAAAATAGATGTTCATCGGGAAAAGTGTCATCAACAGGTTTAGTACCGTCCTCATGTTGAATATGAGAAAGGAAATATGCTACTAAATTCTCTTTACTAGGTTGGTCGATGATAGTAATGTTAAATTCTTGTAATAAAAGAAGCCATCAAGTCATCCTACCATTAGTAATTGGTTTATTCATTAAAAATATGATGGCAGAGTGATCCATATGCACAAAGACTTCGTATCCTGTAATGTAATGGTGAAATTTATTAATAGAATAGACCACTGCCAAAAATTCCTTTTTAGTAACAATATAATTTATCCCGGCATGGGTCAAATTCTTGCTAATAAAATAAATGGCATAAGGTGGTTGGCCTTCTTTTTGGCCTAGGACTCCTCCTATGGTTGTATCAGAAGCATCAGTGGATATATGGAAGGGAAGGGACCAATCGGGATCCCTCAATATTGGTGCCATTGATAATTTAGATTTTAAGACTTCGAAAGAACTTTGAAAAGAGTTTGTCCATTGTAATTCTACATCCTTTGTAAAAAATTTAAACATCGGTGTAGCTATTTTAGTAAAATTCTCAATAAAATGAAGATAATAGCCTGCATGACCTAGAAAGCTTCTCACATCTTTTTGAGTTTTTGGAGAAGGAAGGACAACAATTACTTCAATTTTCGTGGGATCCACCTTGATTCCTTGGGAGGAAACATGATGTCCTAAGACTATACCTTCTGTTAACAACATTTTGTACTTTTCATGACTAAGGTCCAGGTTTGTTTCTTGACATCGAATTAGAACCTTCTCAAGGTTGTCAAGGGCTTCCTGAAAGTTATTACCATAGGATGTAAAGTAATCCATGGATACCTTGACACAGTCGTGTATAAGATCAACAAATATTCCTAAAATTACACGCTAAAAAGTGGCAGGTGCATTACATAAGCCAAATGGAAAAAATATATAGGCATATGTTCCCTAAGGACATGTAAAATTGGTCTTATCTTGATCCTCCGGTGCTATTAAAATCTGATTACATCCACTATACCCATCAAGAAAGGAAAAGTATTGTTTTCCTGATAGGGTATCTAACACTTGATCAATAAAGGGCAAAGGAAAATAGTCTTTAAGAGTGGCCTTATTTAATTCTATGAAATCATTACAAATACGCCACTTCCCTATGAATTTCTTTGGGACTACCACTAGAGGAGACACCCATATACTATCGGATATAGGATAGATGAAACCAGAATTGAGAAGTTTTTGTAACTCCTCTTTAACTATATTTTTAGAACAGGATTCATCCTCCTCTGAGGCTGTCTCATAGGTGGAATGGTTGGATCCATGTCGATATGGTGAATACATGTGTCAGGGTGTATGCCTTTCATCTCAGTGCATTCCCATGCAAATTCTCCAGATTAGTTTTTAAGGACCTTAAGTAATTGTTCGTGTTGACTCTTGGTTAACCATGTATTTATGTGTAAAAATTTTCCAGGGCTAACTTCACAAGGTACAACGTAAGACCCTATGAGCTCTTCTATTGTAAATACACATGGTTTTTCTACAAATATTGAGAGAGACATATTTTCTTGAAACTCATCTCCAAATATCTGATCGAGCTGGGAAAAAGATTGCGGAAAATCTATACAACTTGTAGAAGAGACAAACTGGTTTAATACATTTTCAGTAGTTTGCTCCTGAAGTGCTCAGGAATAATCACTAGGAAAGAAGAGATCTTCAATATTTTTATCCCCAAAGGGGCAATCTAACCACCACAAGGTTTCAGTTACAGGTTGTGTTGGGGGATATAAAATAGGTCTCTGTGTAGACAACTCATTTGAAATGGTAATTTCCCCATCCCTACATCCTATAAAGGCATCAATAGTGGCTAACCATGGTCTCCCTAAGATAATAGGATTCCCTTTAGAAGGATCCTTTGATTCAATGATCATAAATTCGAAGGGGTATTCCCATGAATCTACTGAAACAATAATGTTGTCCAGGACTCCAGCAAGCTTTACCATGGTACGGTCTGCTAGTTCTAGGATTTAGGGGGTAGGTCAGAGAAAGTGTCTTAATTGTAAAACTTAAAAAACTACACTGGTCATCATATTGATAGCAGATCCTAAATCGATAAGTGTATCATCTATAGCGGTATTATTTACAATCACAGTCACTACTGGAGCCCCTGGATTTGTATATTTCACAATCTAAGATTGGTCTTTGAGGGGGTATTTTTTCTTCTTTCCTGGGCATTTAATGCATAATTCCTTTATTACCTTGCTATAAATTGGTATATCCTTAATAGATTGTAATAGAGGAATTTTGACATAGATATTCTTTAATCCATTCATAATGTCATACTTAGGACGAACTATGGGTTTTTCTATGGCTAGTCGCTTTGGAAATGGAGGAATACTGTGTTCCTGAATGGTTTCTTGCTGAGGATGGGTATGCACTGGGATATTTGGAATATCCACATCCTGCTGAAAAAGCATCATTCACGACTTCATTTGAATCGTGTTTCTCATTTTCTTCACAAATGATTACTGATGATTTGGGTCTGTCATTTACAACTCTTCCATATTGTAATCGTATCTCATGTACATGTACAGTCGAAATAATGTAGGATGGAAGATTTTTCAACTCAATGCTGTTAAGGGCTTGAGTTGGCTTATTATTTGGATTGGGTATCGGTTGTGCAGGTAACAATGTAGGATGTGGATGGTTTGTATTTTGAAATTGATGAGGTTGTTGTGTAATAAGAAAAACTGGAGGCACAAACCCTGGTAAAAATTGCTGGGTATTGGCTGAATGCTGAGGATATGGATAATTAGGTGCGAAGATAGGTGGTGGTTGGGCATAGGGTTGTCCCCTCCACCCCTGTGGCCAATACTGTTGCTGAGTAAAATAAGGAGGGGGAGGATACTGGGGTGGCCAATGCTGCCAAATTGTAGTGTTCCACTGTTGAGGTGGTTGGTAAGGTTGCTAATAAGGTGCAGGATTTGGTGATGAGTTCGGATATGGTGGCGGGTCCCTTGGTTTCCACGAAGGCCTCCTAGATGTTTCGCCAGCATCCTCACTCTTGTATATGGCTTGTAACCTTGGTAACGATGGGAAATCATCTAGTGGATGTTCTTTCGTACAAATATGACATACAGAGATGTTATTTAATGGAAATTCCCATTGGGGATGTTTAGTCCTACATATTGGACAAAAAATACTCATCGTTGCTCCTTCCTTAGCTTGCATTTTCTTATCTTGTAACGCATATATTTGGGAACCCATTGCTCCTAAAATATCAGTTTTAAAATTTTCCAATAGGTTTCCTAATTCTATCCCCGTGACTCCTCTTGAACTGGGAGTATTCCCTTTTAAATTCCTACTATAAGGATCTTGAAGATTCCTTCCGCCTTTCCTCTACTTCTGGAGTAATTTCTACATATCTCCTCGATTTGTGCAAAAGGTTTATGAGAGATATCACCGGATTCCATGAGATTAAGTCTTTCTACCAGGTCTTCTAAAATCCCCTTAAGGAAGAGTGTTCGTGCTGCTTCTTCTCGAAGGTCATTATGTTTAGACTTATTTAATGTATAGATAAATATTTCGAGATAATATTCCAAGCTCTCGTCTTTGAGTTTCTGTATCTTAAATATATATTTTTGAGAGGCTCTTGGTTTGCAATACCCTTGGTACTTCCGTAGGAATGTATTTTTCATATCTTCCCAAGTCATGATGTTAGATTCTCCTAATCCCAGGAACCATCTTAAGGCAGAGTCTTTTAGTGTAGCCGAAAAAAGATTTAATTTATGGGCATCTTGTACATAGTTATAACTTCTACATATGATGTCAAATTCAAAAAAAATGCGTCTGAATATTCATTACTTTTCCCACAAAAGTAGGTAAGGAGGAAGGAGGAATATTCTTCATATTTATATCTTATGCAATGTTTAAAATAGGGAACCCGAAGGTAGTCTTGGTTCAGTTTTCTCCTTCTCCTTCATCATTTCTAACCTCATCATTATCTCCATTCTCTCCCCGTTGCTCCATATAGGCTTGATTCCTAAAGACTGTGAACGTAGGAGGCTCCTTTCGAGGTGATAATGGGTCGTCCCAACATTATTTTTTAAGGGAGATCTTCCTATGATCAACTATGTTTTTATTAGGTCCTATAGGAATAGTAGGTGCTAATGTGGAGGTTACTACCTGTGAAATAACTATATTTGTTGAGCCGCTAAATAGGGCTTGTACATGGGAAGGATCAATAAGATAAACAAATTTAGGATCCCCTACTAATGAGAAGGTTGTATTGTTAGGTTTCTGCACTAGTGAAGGGTTGAGGGTTTCCAAAGGTCGATCCTCTTGAATTTGTTCAACAATGGGATCCTTAGAGATTTTTTCCATGACTCCTCCCCGTCTATGGTTTCTCCTATAAAATATTTAGGTCTCCAATAATAACTACTTCCTACGTGGGTTCTCCGATACCTTTGCGCTGAGTTATTGGTTGGGGTATTTCGTCCCCCGTAAATGTTAGTAGGGATTTTAATAAGGTTTTGAGAATTAGCTTTAACGTATCTACCCCTAGAATCTCTCGGTTTGTTCATGAAAAACTAAACTAAAGGGAAACCTATACTACTAATACTACTGCTGGATTTGGGGGCGCATGTTATAACATATGTGCATGTTATTACCACTCGTCTTACCACTCAACCGCCACCAGCCTATTACTAAACTTGGTAAAGGAATTCTACTTATTATACCTTATTGAAAAACTCCCCGGAAATGGCGCCAAACAATGTTGGGTGTTATAATGACTAAAATAATCCACCTAATATTTAATTATCGACTTATTTTGGTAGACTTCGAGTTGACACAAAGTATATGCGAAGGTAGAGGGGTTCCTAGGGCATCGTAGAAATATTTTAACAAAGAAAATATCGAAATATCTTTGAAAATGAAAAACCAAGTCAAACGCCTATAGATTTGACTTATTAAGACAATTAGACTGGAACAAAGTGACTTGACCATAACAATATCAAGATATACTACTCTACTCTATAAACAAGTACTGAAAGTAAAGATACGAACAATATTGAAGAAAGTAAACTTACTGGTAATCAACTATTCCACTTATTAATCTAAGAATTAGAAATCTTTTATAAACAACTTTAGAAACTAACTATACAAGAAAACATAATTACAACACTAGATATATTTCACAAATTGCAACAATTAAACTATACATGCAACTAATCTAGTTCTACTCTCCTTGGTTGTTATGTGGATATGCATTTACTATGATTGGGACAGGAGCAGGAGTAGTGTCAAAATGGCTTTCAAAAGAAGTGAAGAAACTAAATGGAATAAAATCTAACTTAACTTATACAAATATGTGCAAACTAAGGAATGTCCAATTACAGGTGATAGTAAACATGATGATCTATTCCATAAGCAAATGATTCTAGCTTATAACCAATTCAAATGTAAAGAAAATCTAGCTTATAGAAAAATAACAAACCTTAATAAAATAAGCAAGTAGAAAACTTAATAAAGAATATTTAATTGTGAAGCAAGTAGAAAACTTAATAAAGAAGAAGCAAGTAAAAAATGTAATAAAGATAACCCATTCAAGTCCTACTAAGTCTTTTCAGTAATCACAGAATGAAAGAAAAAGGTCCTACTACTATAACCAGAGATATAATTACAAGGTATCTCAACAATACCGAAGAGAGAAATCCGAAACCGCAATAAACCAAAACACAAGACATAACTCAAAACATAAGGTGAAAGGAGAAAAAAATAAGAAAAAAACTTTAATTAATAATTTAAATAGTCTAACCTAAGGTTCTAATAATAAATATAACTATTATCTAACTACCATAGTCAAAATATAATAAAAAAGATAAAGAAACAGGCCTAAAACAAATTAAAAACACTAAAGGTTGAATGAAAGGCTGGATAACAGACTGGAAGGCAGGTCTGAACAACAGGATAAACAGGTTGTCTGAATGACAGTCTTTGTGTAGAAAACACTAGAATTCTTAAGAAATGGTTAATCTAAATGATTTCGAGATCAGTTGATTCATGCATATGATAACAAAAATGAATAAGCAGTCCTACGTAATGATCAAATTCAACATTAAAGTAACTTAAATTAATTCATAATTATACATACACCATTATCTATTGTATTTTTCAACAAATTGGAATACAACTAAGTGAATTTATAACAAATCAGAATAAATAAAACTGAACCTACTATGAACATATGACTTATGCTCTACTATAGTTATAAAAAGAAATTGCTTCCTATCATAAAACAAGTTGAAATGTACTTGAACTAAATCTAAAACTGAGATAAAAAACTAACATAATTAGACCTAACTACAACCAAACTAAATCTACAAAATTAAACTAACTAAGTTCTATTTGATTGTAACAATGAAACCAAACCTAAAGCTGAAAGGAAGGTTGGAAAACAAACTAAAAACAAAGCTATGCGCGCAACCAATCAATTATTTCTGGAAATGAAACTACTTTAACAAGACAACATTATAAAGTAATTTATGCTACTGGAAACAAGTAATTGCAGAAAACCAAATTGCATAACAAATTATAAATGAAATTAAGCTAATGCAAAGAAAGAGATATAGGAAAATACACATAAAAATGAAACCTCTAGTTGATGAGGGGCCCTCCGAACAATCAGAGTGATGGATTGCTAAACACTTTACATGAACAAGATCATAAACATCATGAGCATAACTTCTATTAAAGTGAGAAACAATATTATAGAGTTTTTCAACAACGACTGATTACATGCATAAAACAAGCTAACTAAGCACTCACGTAGAGGCTAATATATATAATGTTTACAGAGGTGAGCAGGTCGACCCTTTAGTGGTCGACCGCTCTCTAAATTTAGTCAAACTTTGTGACAACTAACTAATTAAGAGTCAACACACATCACTCCTTCCTCCTTCATCATGCATTAGTTCTCCTTCTTCATCGCGTGTTAGTTCGCCATGGTGCGTGATGTGGCGTGAGGATCCTTCTTGCGTGGATTGATGTTACGCTACTGAACAGAGGAGGATGATGGAAAGTATTCTAGAATGAATATCGCACTATCACCTATATGCATGGACAACAAGAATTTTCCATGCTTTAATGCCCTAGAATCTACCATTAACAGCGTACGGTTAGCTCGGCGGACTAAACAGTGAGCTGGATATGATCTACGCATATCTAGGGTGGATGCATTATCTGTTCGTTGGCTTGTTGAGGGATATAGTTTGCAATAGAAAATTAAGAATCAAACATATATCAAATATCATCAATTTAACTAATAAAAACGTGAAATAACAAGGATGAACTAGAAATTTCATTAACCCAAAATATAGTCGTACCTGGTTCTGAATAGTGAGCTGCATGAAAGAAAAGATGTCATAAAGTGACAAAACATATGTCAAATATGTAAATTATCAGCTAAAAATGATAACAAAACTGGGATCAATAGACCAACCAAAAAAGAAAAAAATTCCACGTGAATGAGAAAGGAAAAGTTTTGACTCTTACCTGCTCCAAACGGCTCAAAAAATGGTAGACTGTAGCTTCTGGAATCAACGGATGAATATTTGCTCTCTTTGCCCCAACTTCACTTTCTCCAAATGGTAAAAGTTTTTTACTTTGTTCCTATTTATAGTAATTTTGATTTTTACTTTTATTATTAAAATAAAATTACTTTAAATGTTATGGGTTTTATCATTGGTTTTCTATAGTTTTAGAATGAAGTTGATTCTAATGTGGTTTTCAATATTTTCAGGTAAAAATAATAAGGCTCATGGATATGTTTTAATTTATATTTGTCTTTTTCATACTTAGAGTGCAAATGAAATCCAACTCGTCAGTAACTTAACCCTCTTATAAATTCGTTCGTGTATGAGTCAGTTTCATGGTTGTATCATCAATTCAAAATCACCTTTTTTCCCATGTTTCATGTCGATGATAATGGAAACATCATGGCCCTCCTTTAATGAGTCTATTCATGTTGACTTCAGCACATCATCCAGGAACTAGATTTAGAAACCTAGTAAAGTACCTTGAATCATGCATGCCTCAATGGCAGGTTTCCTCGCTTTCGATAGTATGTTTTCATCGATGACCTCTGATTGAAATATTCTATCAAGTGTTTGAATTCAAAACATTTATTCACACTTGGAAGAATGTACTGAGATACTTTGGGGATCATTGACATTAATGGTGATTTCCCTCTCACTTTTTAACAGTATACATAAATGACTCATAATCAAGTGGTTTCTACCATGTTCGAAGTCAATACATCTATTCACATGGATAGAATCATATTGGTTGGGGATTGGAATGAAGACCCTGAGCAGTTAGGCTTCATAAACATAATTTCCTATCCTCAGGTTGCGATGGAAGATTATTTGGAGTCATGACATGGATCCACATTGTATATTCAATGGATATGTCTAGTGTTAGGTTCAGATAACATGGATCTACTTTGTATTTTCTATAGCCATGTCCCGCTCTCTACATCATTGATCATGGATCTACAGTGTATTGTTGGTAGCCATGACATGGTCATCTTCATGGATCTGTAGTGCATTGGGCCGCAGCCATGATTGAGTTAGAAAAGTTAGTTACTAGTCTTATTTCAGTTGTGAAATCATCTCTTACTGCCTCTAATACTGGATTGATGTCTAGAAAAGTATTTTACCTATAAAATCCTTCTAGCTTCATACTTTGGGGGGCATGTTGTTGCACTTGAAAAATCCATTGTTTCCTGATTACCCTTCAGAGAGCCTGGTCAGAGATTCCTATGGTGACTTTTTTCCATCCTTAGGGAGACTGACGCATTTTCTTAGTTATGATAGAGCACCATTGAAGCACTGTCTTGTGGAGCAAAGAGCCTCGGTTCCTTTTGTCTCTTGACACTAGGTGTCGTCGATTCTCTTTCCCTATGAGAAATAAGTGCCAATGCTTTTTCATCTTAAGCCAAGAGCGCTGATGGAATTAAAACATGAAAAAATAATATTCTAGAAACTTCCTTACGAAAGCCTCCATGGATTTGGTTCCTACTAGCTAGGAAGAGGTGGCATTCACCTTCCTTACCTGTTGGGATCACCTCCTATCCATTTCCTAAGTGAATCTCATATCGTGCTCATATATTTTGTCCTATAAATGAATCCTTCATGAAGAGAGTGAGGGGAGGCTAAAGAAACAACCCTTATGCTGTTGGACTGAGATTTGGTTTAGAGGCAAGTTTGAGTGAGTCTGTGTTTGAAGAGTTTGTTGTGAGTGATGAGTGTTGTAAGTCCATTATGGAAGACAAAGTTGGAAACATCAAGGATTTGGTTGTAGCTTTACATTATTTATTCATTAATACAAAAGTGTTTCCCTTTCCCATACACAATTGGTGTCAATAACAATTAAATATTGTTACATTCATTTATCACTAGAATAGATTGTTAATTTATCATGTTGCCCCCATATTCTTGTGTTGTCTTTTGATCTTTCATTGCAAGTACTGAAGATTACATGTAGAACATTGGAACAAGGACAAAAGCATTCATATCTAAGGTATGAGAGTGGTTTTATGTTGAGTAAATTAACTATCTAGGGAAAGGATATGATGCTGTCATTTTTTGTTCTATGCTTGTATCATACAGGGTAGAGGAACAAGAGGTGTCTGTACCAGTTGCAGAATTCATTGAAACAAACCCTTGAAAGAAAAATGTAAGCCTTGGGGTGAAAATCCAACAATAAAATAATAAAATATAAATTATGAAATCTAAAATTATATTTCTCCCCCAAGTGAAGTCAGCCCCAGTTAATTTCAAGATGGGAAAACAATATAAATAAGAGGCACCCCTCCTCATTATTACACACAACAATGATGCAGAAACACAAGTGAAGTGCACCGTTTTTGGCAGAGTGCAGCTACACAACAGCTCAGAGAAGTTCACATACATTGCAGAAGAAGATTGTTTTCAGGGTTTCAAACTTTGGAAAGAATTTTCAGATTTTTATTTTATTTCTTCATTGTACTCTGATCTCAAAATTATCATCTCTAACGAAGGTTGCTTGTTTTTCTCCCAATTGGGTTTCAGAGGTCAAAAATACTTGTGTTATTGTTTTGTGCTTTGTTCATCTTCTAGTGATCCTATTGATAAATGAAATTAAGATATACTGCTATAATATTAAGAAATTTTAACAGTATTAATCCTAGGTTTGTTTTCATTTTTTACATTTAAATTACCCATTTAAACGTATGTTTTATTATCTTTTTGCATATTTTATGTCACACAGATCACTATTCAGCACAGGTATGTATGAATTTAAGGTTTATATAAAATCCATTTATTATTATCATTTTATGATTTTATTAATTAAAATTGACATTATTGAAGTGCATTTGATATATTAATTGATTTGCCAAGAGCGTTGATTGGTATGGAGGCTTTCGTAAGGAAGTTTCTAGAATATTATTTTTTCATGTTTTAATTCCATCAGCACTCTTGGCTTAAGATGAAAAAGCGTTGGCACTTCTTTCTCATAGGGAAAGAGAATCGATGACACCTAGTGTCAAGAGACAAAAGGAACCGAGGCTCTTTGCTCCACAAGACAGTGCTTCAATGGTGCTCTATCATAACTAAGAAACTGCATCAGTCTCCCTAAGGATGGAAAAAAGTCACCATAGGAATCTCTGACTAGGCTCCCTAAGGATGGAAAAAAGTATTCCAAACCATTTTATTGAGGATTACAAGGAACTGAATTTTGATGTGTAATCCCATGTTTGGAAAGATAAAATTAAAATGCATTAGATGCATATTCTTTACCATTATCTAAATGAAATGCACCAATATCTGTTTGTTCTTGATTCTCTATCCATGCATGATATTTCTTGAATGTTTGAAATGCTACAGACTTTGTCTTTAATAAATATACCCAACACATTCTTGAATATTCATCAACAAAGGCCATGAGGTACTTATTACCGTTTGCATAAGGAATTGGCATGGGGCCACATAAGTCAAAATGAATCAGTTCTAACTTTCTACATGCTCTGAATTTTGACTCCTAAAAAGGTTGTTTACTATGTTTTCCTAGAATGCATGCATCGCATTTGTTCCTTTGTTTAGGAATAGTAGGAAAACCATATACACAATTCTTTCTTAACAAACAAAGACTGTTATAATTCAAGTGACCAAATATTGCATGCCACAATACATTGGATGATAGATTACCTTCTTCGAGATGGGACATATAGGTAAAGTTTTGAATTGTTGCAGAACAACCCTTTAACTTCAACAAATTTCTATATTCATATACGATCATGATGACCTTGTTGTCAAAGGAATTCCTTATGTATAAAATTCCATTAAACATGTGGATGGAATGGTCTTGATGTTGAATCTGCACCAAGGACAACAAGCTTCTCTCCATCTTTAGAAAATAGAGAACATTCTTTAACACAAAATCAGGGAAACCAAGAAGCTTGAGCCTGACTGAACCAATTCCCCTTGGTCTTTGGATAGATTTGTATACAAAGTATATTATGCCATTTTCAATGTCACTCATTTCTTCAAAAATATATTTTCTAAAAGGAATATGAGAAGTTGCACCAATATCAAGTAACCAACAATCTTTGTAAGATGAAAGAGAAGTTATTTCATTAATACCAAGATTATAGTATGCAACTATACAATGAGATAAATCAATGGTTTTACAAGCCTCTTGATTCTTATTTTTATCTTCTTTATTTGGATCATGTCTTGTTTTAATGGACTCCCAATAATCCCAACACTGATCTTCTTCATGTCCATTCTTTCCACGTCGCTTGCACTTCAGATATGGTCTTTTATTTGAGTTGTTTTTCCCCCTCTACCTATGAGAATTATTTATCCTAGTCCTCTTTTGTTGATATCTCCCTTGCAAGGGTCTTTGGATTGATTATTTACTTTATGAACAAAGAAAAGGGATTATCCAGCAGAATCGCTTGATTTCTTTCCAAAGTCTTTCCCTCTGTCTGCAATCTTTTCTACGAGGGTGTCAAAGGTGAGCTTTTTGAACTTGTCTCTTTCTTGAAAGGATTCAAGATAGTTGGAGTGAGTTTAATACAATGAATTTACAAATGTTGCAACTGGAAGGTCATGTTTCATACTAGATTATTGTATCTTATGCATGATTGCTCTGATCTCAGATGCAACCAACATAGGATCATTATCTTTTACTTCCAAAATGGATAGTTTTAACATTAGTTAAATTATCTCCATCTCAAAATGTGAGTCATACAAGTATTTTAATTCTTTTAATGCTTCAAAAAATGATTTGGAGAGAAAAATAGGTTGGCTCACCTCTTCGCTAACAGTGGCATTGATCATAGCTAGGGATTTTTTGTCTCTTGACTAACAAATAATAATTTCTTTCTATAATGTGGGAGGTTTACGCTCAATGGTTATGACTGCATCTAACTCTGTCTAAATAGTCTTTCCTTCACAAATCTCCTCCCATAGGTTATTGTATATGAAGGTTTGTTTTACCTTTCTGGACCATTCTATATATGTGTCATTTCCAATGAGGACACAACCAACAATAGATGTCAATGATTGCATCTTCAATATAGAATATGAAACTTACACAATGCTCTAAAAAAATATCGGATGCAGGATTGAGTTCTTTCTCCTTTACAAGTTACAAAATGATTCTGCATCCTATTACAGAATTCTGCAACCTATTACAAATAAATACTAAGCTGCTTAAAATAGTTCTATAACACTATCTAAGTAGCTCCAAAGTGTTATTACATTCAATATCCTTATTTCTTATAAGATTTTAAGAATACATTTACACTTTTTTTCAAATAATTACAATATCATTCTATTACAAAATAATCTTTCAATAGAATAGTGTAGGTCGCAACACCAACAGAATGATTGCATCGTAGCAATATTCCAATTGCACGGGTAGTCTCCAGATTTTCTTACACCAACATATCTCTACGTAGATATAAAGAAGTTTCCAGAATGCATATTCCATGCAGTTGAATGCAAGAAGGTCAGGTCTCAACAAATGAATCTTCAATGCTATCAACATCAACAATATTCTTCAATACATCATTCTTGAACTCATACGCAACATATTATTTCCCAATTAAGTAAATACACAATAATCATAACTTATAAGCTGCATCATATATAGTTCATACAAAGCAAATTCCTCACATTAAACTTCACACATAAAACTAGGGAAAAAATAGGTTTTCCAATGGTCACTGATCTTCAAAGAAATCACATCATCATATCATCGCTTTAGTCTTCATCCAAATGAAAAGGAATGAGTCTTCATCCTATTCTTCTCACCAATATTCAACAATTAACATTCAACAACAAGGTAAATCTATGAGGATATGTCCATCTCATTAAGGTCGCATCTCACCCATGGAATGAAACTCACACTCATAATTTGTAGCTCACAAAGCACACAATATTATTGTTGAATAATCCTTCGGGATTACATTGTAAATACTATTTCAGTTATTAGTTAGTAAAATCTAGTTAATAATCTCGTTATCTAACTGTAGATAACGGTTTTGATTTCCTTTATATGTAAAACTCATATACATAATAAGAAATTGATTTGCTGAGGTTCTTCACGGCCTGTGTCAGTGGTATCAGAGAAAAGGCAGCGAAGCATTGGTGAGAAAGAAGGAGCCCGTGAAGGAGGAGCCAACAAAGGAGCTATCACCAAGAGAGGAAGAAATTAGAGATGCTTAGTAAAGATTGTGGAAGAAAGACAAAGACTGCACATTAAGAGGAGACTGCACCTAAATTGTTCCGGTAATTCTTTTGAAGAATTATTTTCTTTTTAAAAAAAAGAAAAAGAAAAAGGAAGAGAGCCGCCATTTATATTTTCTTGCAATGGTTTCTTTAAATTAATTCTTAAATCTTTGGGGAGTTATTTTCAGAAAATAAAAGTTTTTAAACAGCCATTTATATTTGAGTGCAAGGTTTTTTTAAATTGAAATATTAAACCTTTTGGGAAATATTTTTAGAAGATAAAAATATTTTAAAGAACATTGGCTAAAAGGAAAATAATATATCAGACTGTAATTTGTACACCAAAATTTACTACACAATAAATTTCAATGAATTCTTTAATTTCAATTGTTGGAGTTATTTTATCTAGAAAAGAAAATTATCAGGAATGGTTTCGTAAAGTTAAAAATACCCTTATTATTAATGAAATGTGGGATGGAATTTGTGAAAATGAGAATTTAGAAGATAAGGAAGATGGAGAATCAATAAATGAAGTGGATAAAAGTGCACCATTACCACCTACTAATGCCAAAGAGTTAGCATTATGGAAAAGCAAGGACAAGAAGGCTTATGCCTTGATTATTGCCTCTGTAAGTGAAGAAGTAAGTAGACATTTAGTTTCTAGCAAAAGTGCTTGGGAAGCATTAAAGAAACTAAAAGATTTGTATGATTCACATTCTGAGCTTGAAATCATACAATTGTTAATGAAGTTATTTAACTTAGAGTTAAAAGATAATGATCCAATGAAACTTGCTTCTGAAATTAAAGCCATTTTCCATGATATTGATGCAAGTAGTGTTAAAGTTGACATTCAACTTACTGCATTTATTAAAGCTCTTTATCCTACATATATTTATTATTTAGAATCACTTCAAGCTAGTGGCCAAATGAAAGCTACGACATTTGAAACACTTGTTGAGAAAATTGCAGAAAGAGAGAAAGCATTTGGGAAGAAGGAGTATAAACCCAATGAAGAAACTTTGTGTCTTGCACAGAAAGGACACAAATCAAAAGAAGAATTTGCAAAGGATGAAAATAGAAGCAGAGGTCGAGGTAGAGGACAAAGAGGACAGTACAGAGGAAGGGGGGGGGGGAGATTTAATCAAGGAGAGAAACAATATTATAGATGTGGAAAAACTGGTCATACTGCCAGTTATTGTAGAACTTCTTGGGATAAAATTGTTAACAAGAAAGAGCAAGTACAAGATAAAGGAAATGATAAAGGTAACCCTCCTGAATCTATACATTATGTTGTTGCACATTGTAATCTAGGAATTGAAGAAGCTTTCAGTACTTCGTTTTCATGGAATGATACTTGGTTATTGGATACCGGAGCCACATGTCATATGACATTTAGAAAATACTTCTTTGAAACTTTTAGTGATCAAATTGATGGGGTAGTACATTTGGCAGGTAAGTATCAGTTAAAACCTTCAAGAATTGGTTCTGTTAGATTGAAATTTTCAGGACTTGCTGATTATATACTTTTTGACATGCTTTATGTTCCACAATTGAAGAGAAATCTAATATCTATTATGCAAATTAGACAACAAAATCACTCGATACATATGTTTGATGGTATCATTGAAATTAGAAGAGCTTATGATAATGTGGTTGTAATGAATGGAGTGGAAGATAACAAAATTTTAAAGTTGAATGGTACATCATCCAATTCACAGAATTCTGCAAATTTGGTTCAGCATAATAGTAATTTATCTTCCAACTTGTTGCGGCATGCTAGATTTGGTCATATTAGTTATGATAGTCTTAGGATTATGAAACAGAAAGGATTTCAAGGACTTCCGACTATTCCAAGAAAACTTTCCCCATGTGATGCTTGTATCTTAGGCAAGCACAGTTAACAACCTTTTAATGATTCTATGTTTCGAGCTTCAAGAAAGCTTGGTCTTGTTCACTCAGATTTATGTGGGCCCATGCACGTTCCATCAGCAAATGGTAACAAATATATCATGACTTTCATTGATGAATTTACGAGGATGTCTTGGGTTTATTTATTAAAAGAAAAATCTAAATCTTTTGATACATTCAGAAATTTTCACTTATGGATTAAAAATGAATCTCAACTCAATATTGGAACCCTTCGAACTCATAACGGTGGTGAATATACATCTCAAGAGTTTGAAAAATATTTGTAGGAGAATGGTATTAAACATCAAACAACTATTCCTTATAATCCACAGCAAAATGGTGTGGCAGAACGTATGAACAAGACACTCTTGAATATGGTAAGATCAATGATGTTTTTTAAAAATGTCAAGTTAATGTTTTAGGGAGAGGCAGTTCTTTGTGCTGTCTACATTAAGAATAGATGTCCTTCTGCTGCACTACAAAAAAAAAACCTTATGAAATGTGGCATGATCATCTTCCAGCTGTCAAGCATTTTAGAATTTTCGGTTCCACATGTTATGCTTTGATTCCCGAGCAACAAAGACATAAATTGGGAGCAAGAAGTCGAAAGTGTATTTTTTTGGGCTTATAGGTTGTATGATGAAGATAATAGGAAGTTTATTGTTTCTAGAGATGTTATATTTCTTAAGTTTGAGAAAGATGCACTCACTATTGATAAACAACTTGCTCAGCGTTGATATATTTCATTCTAAAAAAATCTATCATGAAATGGATAATGAACTTCCAAATCTTGAAGGGGGGATTCCTGTTCTAAGTCAAGGTCAAGTTTTGGAATTTCCTTCTAATACACAAGTTGATGATTCTAATGCACAAGTTGATGAAACAAAAGATGAGACAATTGCTGATATTGTTAATGGAATGGATAAACTAAGTATCATGGACAATGCAGAACCTGCTCTTAAAGAAGAAACAGAGCAAACACCACAACAAAAAGAAGTTCGTAGATCAATACGGACTAAGACATTTCCTAAAAGGTATGATGATTTTTTAACATTAGATTGTGAATTAAAATTTCATGTGTTTGATGAACCTACATCTTTTCAAGAAGCAGTAAATAGTGATGTATGGAAAAGTGCAATGCAAAGAGAGTATGATGCTCTCATAAAAAATGGAACTTGGAGGTTGGTGAACCCTCCAATTGGAACCAAACCGATTGGATGCAAGTGGATATATAAAAAAAAGTATAAAGTAGATGGTTCACTTGAAAAACACAAAGCGAGACTTGTAGCAAAAGGGTATGCACAGAAAGAAGGTGTTGATTACACAGAAACATTTGCTCCTACAGCTAAATGGGGCACCATTCAAACTTTGTTTTCATTAGCAGCACAAAAAGGATGGAAGATACATCACATGGATGTTAAAACTAAATTTTTGAATGGAGACTTAAAAGAAGATGTGTATATGGATCAGCCTAAATGCTTTGCTATCAAAGGTCAAGAACATAAGGTATGCAAATTAGTCAAATCTTTATATGGTTTAAAGCAAGCACCCCAAGCTTGGTATGAAAATTTAATTGAGCATCTTCTCAAATTGAATTATAAGCACTTCAATCTAGATGATGCAACTTTATTTGTCAATAAAGTTGGAAGATCGGTTGTATATCTAGTTGTCTATGTGGATGATTTTCTTATCACAGGAAATAATGACGATTATATAGTATCTATCAAAAGAGAGTTGAAAAAGGATTTTCATATGACATATTTGGGATTATTACATTATTATTTAGGAATTGAAGTAGATCAAAAATCAAAGCACATTTTCATTTCTCAAAAAAAATATGTTGGAGAGTTATTAAACAAATTTGGTATGCAGGATTGTAATCCTGTTTCAACACCAATGGAGCAGAATCTAAAGCTTACTTCAAATGAAGGTAGCACATTTGAATATCCAACAAAGTACATGCAGCTTGTTGGAAGTTTAATTTATCTTACTACTACTTGTCCTGACATAACTTTTGCTGTAGGAATACTTTCCAGGTTTATGCATCATCCCTATGAAGGTCATTGGAATGCAGCAAAGTGCTCAAATATTTAAAAGGCACTCAATCTTATGGCATCAAATATTCTAAAGTTTCAGACTTTCATCTCACTGGTTATTCAGATTCAGATTTTGATGGAGATAAAGAGCATGGGGTCTCTACTTCAGGTTATTTGATGAACATTGGATCAGCAGCTATCACATCGAGATCACGAAAGCAATCTGTTCCTACTGATTCTACAACTGAAGCTGAATATGTTGCAGCAGCTCAAGCCATAAAAGAAATCATTTGGCTTCGTAAAATACTTGAAAACTTGTAGGAGAAACAAATGACTTCAACACCTCTCTTTGTTGACAATAATTTTGCAATTGAATTGGCCAAGAATCCAAAATTCCATGATCGAACCAAACATATCAACACCAAATATCACTTGATTCGACATCATGTTGAGGCCAAAACCATTCATATGACACATTGTCCTACTTTAGAGAAAATTGCAGATATCTTTACTAAAGCATTGGGCCTTGAAAAGTTTGAAAAAAATAGAATGTAGCTTGGTATGTCAGATGTCCCTTCAGATTAAGGAGGGAATGTTTAATAATCCTTAGGGATTACATTGTAAATACTATTTCAGTTATTAGTTAGTAAAATCTAGTTAATAATCTCGTTATCTAATTGTAGATAACGATTTTGATTTCGTTTATATGTCACTCATCTACGTAATAAGAAATTGATTTGTTGAGATTCTTCACGGCCTGTGTCAATTATTATGGATTCAAATATGGAATGCACACACTCCTCACAGATATCACATAATATTTGATTGAGCGCAGTCACAAAAACAATATTTAGAAGATGACTGTCACACAACCGTTCAGAATTACAGGAATGTTGGGAAATGAGAGAATTCTCTATGTGGGAATGAGACCATGAAATACAATTAGGGATAAGTATATATCAAAATGACTAATCAAAAGTTGAACCGCTATGGAAAAGAACAGTCAAAATTATGCAGCAAATTGAGGAAATAATTAATAACATATCTCCAACAAACCATTTCATACCTAAAACACAACCATTCCTCAACACAGGCCTGGAATTGTAACACATGCACTGAATGCACTGGCAGGATGGACAGACATAATTATTGGCACCCATGCTGTAAGAAAAACATACAAAGAGGAATACTGACAAGGAAGGAAGCCTGAAATATGGTAGAGGGACAAATGAAGCTCTTGCAGGAAGACTGTCAGGACTGACAAGCATACACGGAGGAGTTATGGTAGGTATTGTTGATGTAACTTCGGAATGTATTCTTCTATGTATCTTATGTATTGTAACCCAATGTTTATTCCAGGATGTTTCTATTATGTATTTGAGTCATGTGATCATGCCCCGATGTTACGATCGGGAATATTAATAATGTAAACAAGTCATATCAAGTCATTAGGTAAGTCCCCACAGTTTCGGGGCACTTGAGTTATTATACACTAATTAAGGTGTAGGCTTCAGTAAGTAATTGTAAGTTGAGCCTACGTGTGAAAGTGCAATTCAAGTGAACGGAAGAATATAAATAGAGAGTGAGAGTCTCTCTATTTATCACTTGTACAACACATCACTTGCTCTCTCAAGTGTGGCGCACTAGTGGAGAAGGAAATATACTGGGACTAGAAGACTACTACTGTCGGGAGTGCATCTTACTGTTTTGGGGTCTTACATCTTGTGGTGATTCTATATTCGAGGAAGTTGCGGGGTTTTCTCCATTTATGGTTTCCCCGATCAAAACTCTTTGTGTCTCTTGTCTCTTGTGGTGTGCTTATGTTATTGTTGTGCTTGTTATTCTCTCAGTGAAAAGATCCTAACATAATGCTAGCTTAAATGTTGAAAAACTAACATGGTATCAGAGCTAACCTAAGAAGAAGACATTGTGCAGCTACAGAAGCTAGGGCTTCTTAATTTTTGGGTCTCCCTCCATAGATTTTCAGCAAAAGTATGCTAGGATGACTCTCCATTGAAGGGTGCATTTTTCTGTCGAAGCGAAATTTGATTCCGATCATTTTTAGTCTTCGATGCGGAAATTAGGGCTTTCTACCGAAGAGGAATTTTTGAGTGAGACCTACATAGGATTGTTCTCCTCATCAAAACCGAAGTTTAGAGACCTGGATCAAGAAATTTGGTTGGGTGAAACTCCGAGAAAGTCAAACCCTAGTTTGACCCCGAGCTAAAGAAACCCTAAATACTAAAAATACTAAGTTTTGGTAAAGTCGCTGTATTCAGAGATTGGCGAAGTTTCAGGAGCTGAAAATTGCAGTATCTGAAGCCAAAATCATGATGAAGCCTGTGTCCAAAAATCAGACTCCGATTCACTTTATTCCAGGATATATGATCTCTCCAAGTTAGGGTTCTAGCCTCTTCCAGAATTCATCCCTAAACAAGACATCTGGGGAGATATGAAATATCTTGAGCTACAGAGGTCCAAATGGAATTCCTAAAGATGTTCCAGAAAGGGAACAGACTTTAATTTCAGTGGTCCGAAGATCAGACTCAGAAGATGAAAAAGTGACACGTGGCATGCCGTACAACTTTGTTGTTCTGAACAATCCTGTAACAGGTCACCTTGGGAAAAGGATCATAAATCCAAAATGGTGAAACCAATTCTAATTAAACCTATGGTTTTGGATCAGGTACATACGAGGTTACCTCAGTACGAAATTTCAGATACAAAGGAGCATAAATTGCGGAGATATCACAGAAACAGTAACAGGAATTTCTACAGAAGAAATCAGAAAATTAGGGCTTCTTGTTCCGGGAGCTTCCCTCCACTGTTTTCAGAAAAGGAGTACATTGGACAGCTCCATTTGAAGAGATCTATCTATTTGTCCAATCAGATCTAAAAGATTCCAAGTTTTGAAAATTAGGGTTTCTGTGACAAACCCTAGATCAGCGAACTCCGGGATAAGGACAGACACCTCAAATCGGTAAGATCTAATCCTTTGCTATTTCCAGTTGAGATTCTCATTTCAATATGATATATCACATCAGCTTGATGATAAGCTTGGCGAATTTGACAACTTCCAATCCTAGAAGTATATGATCTCTCTGAAGAAAATGGATTGGACACCTACATAAGTATAGAGGTTCCAGTTTCAGAGGGAGACGAGGTTAGAAGCCTTTCACAAGAAGAAATTGGTCAAGGCCAAAGAAGACATCATGCTCATGCTGCAGAGGATGATGAACCATCCAGAAAGAGATCCATATATGAAAGTGAATATTCTTCAAGCGAGGATGAATATGTTCTCATATCAGCTCTCACAGGTAACATTTCTCATGGAAGTGATGATTGGCTTATAGACAGTGGGGCTTCCAAACATATGACAGGATTCAAGGAATCCTTTGTAAGACTATCAGAACATGAATCACCTCACAAGGTGAAACTAGGAGATAACTACCAATATCCAATAAAAGGTAGTGGGGAATATTCATAGAAGCTAGACTCTGGTAAGTCTCTAACAATGAAAGAAGTATTGTTTGTTCCAGGACTCAAGAAGAACCTTCTCTCCATTTCAACATTGATGCAAAATGAATGCGGGTTGCATTCATAGATGGTCAAGTCATCATGTGGCCAAAAGGAAAGACTATCAATGATGCGGTAGTGATTGGAGAGCAAGAAGGAGGTTTGTACAAATTGAAGGGCCATCCAGAACAAGCCTTGATCCATGACATAGTAGAGCCAAATGAGCTTTGGCATAGAAGACTTGCACATGTACATTACAGAGCACTACCTATTGCAAGCAAAGCTATTTGAAGGGAAGAACAAAAATCAGAATATGACCTAAAGAAACTAGTTGAAGAATGTGAAGATCCAGAATGCAGAGACCATACAGTCATAAGAGTCTCTCATATCAAAGAACAACTTGAAGTGGTAAAAGAAGAAGTGAAGAATGCAGAAGTGGTGATGGCCACCTTGAATGGTGTCCCAGGATCATGGGATTCATTCATGTGAGGAATGTGTGCCAGAAGGAAGTGATTACTTTCAGCAGACTTTGGGAAGAAGAAGAAGCTTGAATCATAAGAATAGAAGAGAATATGGGAGCAACTGAAGATCAAGATCTCGACATCCAAAGAAGATCCCTCAAGCAATGAGGAATATGAAGAACTCAACTCTTGAAGAATTTCTTATCCTCCTTGTCATTTGGATAAGAAACGATGCTACCATGAATGAAGAAGACGATGAAGCTGAAGGATCAAGAAGCAGTCTACCCACGAAACAAATAAAGATAAGTATTCAATTGTCATTTCATGATATTATTGTGTTATGCATTTGTTTATATTTATTTATTGTATTATGCATGATAGGATGTTTGCACTAATGATAGTATACTACTAATATGCATGTGATGGGTAAGTAGCTCATGGTGCTATACAAATTCTCCATTGCTACTTATCTAGAATGAAACCTCTTTGCTGACATATTGGATTAGTGCACAATCTCAATGTTGTCCTGGTAGAGATGGAAGGCATCTAGAAATTTTTAGTGAGATATGGATGAATGTTGTATTGGCTAAAGTAGTTTCATGATCATATATTTATGCATAAGTATTTGCCAGTATGAATATTCCTTATGAAATGTTCTAACCATACGATTGCATTTGACTTGTAGGAAAGATCGCATACAAGCAAAGAAGAATGAAGACTTGTTCTGAAGAGCAAGTGACGACATTTCAAAATGAAGAATAATGTGACGAGTGCAGTGAGATCATTGATGCAGAACCTTCCAGCCACCAAGAAGAAAGGGAAGACCAGTTCAAGAAGAATGATGCCAGGGCGCAGTATCGAGACCTAAAGAGAAGTTCATAGTTCCATCATGCAGTAGATGGAAACATCATGGGATACAAAGAAAGATTCGTAGCACGAGGCTTCTCACAAAAAGAAGGCCTAGACTACGAAGAGACATTTGCAGCTAGTAAGAGCTTAAACACATACATGATGAGCCTGATGAAGATCTTAACCTTTGCTACAAGGTTGAAGATGCAAGTCTATACACTAGATGGATACATAGAATATTAGTAGCATAGGAAGCTACTTGTCACTCTAGTATAGAATGTTTTCAGTGCATAGAGCACAGAAGACAGAGGGAGTATGATGCTCCGCTTCAAAGGGAGTGACTACAGAATATATTGAGGGTCTACATGGTACGACAGGATGGGAAGATTACTGATGACTCTAGGATTTACTAAGAGTAAAGAGGATTCCAACCTTTGCTTCAAGGTTGAATATGGAAGACCAGTGATACTCCTGTTATGTGTCGATGCACTATTGTTCTAGGTATGGAGGTGTGGCAGAGTGCAGATGGAATCTTCCTTGGACAAAGGAAGTATGCAGTAGAAATCCTGAAGAGGTTCAGGATGATGGACTGCATGACCACACCTATGGCATCGAACATGAAGCTATTAAGTGATGCTTCATCAGAGACGGTTGATGCTATGATGTATCGTCAGATGATTGGGTCCTTGATGTACCTAAGACTAGATACTTTCCTTGCTGTGAAAATGGACTCAAGTATGATGCGAATCAGAAGATTAACCTGGAGGGTTATGTTGATTCAGATTGGGAAGTCAGTGCCATCGATAGGAAGAGTACTTCAGGATGTTGCTTCAGTATGGGATCAGGTGTGATCTCTTGGTTTAGCAGGAAGCAATCCTGTGTGGTACTGAGTACAGCTGAAGCAGAGTATGTCGCAGCTTGTTCAGCTAGTTGTGAGGCAGTATGGCTGCGGAAGATACTGTCTGATATATTTGATCTCCAGTTGGATGCTACTTGTATACATTGTGACAACCAGAGTTGCGTGAAGTTGTCAGAGAATCCAGTGTTCCATAACAAGTCGAAGCATATCGAGATCAAGTATCACTATATCAGGGATATGGTGCAGAGAGGAGCAGTGAAGCTCCTATATGTTGTGACGGAGGAATAGATAGTTGATGTATTGATGAAGCCATTGGCTAGACTGAAGTTCGAGTACTTCAGAGAGAGACTTGGTGTTCTCCAGATCGAGGTTCCTTCCAAGAGAAAGTGATGAGATCTAAAGCCATTCTGACGAGCAGGTCAGATGTAAGGGCTGAGCCATTCTGTCATGGTGAGAGGATTTGGTTCCTTCCATGTCAGATATGAGTGCTAGAGACCCATAGCCATTCTGACGATCAGGTCAGATATAAGGGCTGAGCCATTCTATCATGGTGAGAGGATTCAGTTCCTTCCATGTCAGATATGAGTGCTGACTTCCATTCTGGGAATGGAGGCACCTGGTCAGTTACTAGGAACACTCAGTCAGGGACTGAGAGAGCCATTCTGACGAGTAGGTTAGATGTAAGGGATGAGCCATTCTGGTCATGGCTAAAGGATTAAGTTCCTCCCATGACATATGTGAGTGCTGGCCATTCTGTCGAGTAGGATAGATGTAAGGGCAACTGCCACTCTCCGGGAGAGTGGAGGCACCTGGTCAGTTACCAGGTAGCTCAGTCTGGGATTGGGGACCATTCTAACGAGGGTGTAGGATTCAGTTCCTGCGAGGTCAGATGTGAGTGCATGCCCTTCTGATGAGTAGGTCAGATGTAAGTGCAGAAATCTTTCTTCATTGTGGCGGATGTGGTTCTAGCCTGGGTGAAAATAACAGAGTTCTTTCATCATTGTGGCGGATGTGGTTCCAGCCTGGTTGAAAGTCTTCCATCATTGTGGCGGATGTGGCTCCAGCCTGGGTGAAAAGAACAGGGTTCTTTCATCATTGTGGCGGGTGTGGTTCTATCCTAGATGGATGTGATGCCCTTCTGACAAGTAGGTCAGATATACGTGCAGAGCCATTTCACAGATGGTAGTTGATGTGCCTACCATACTGGTGAATGTGAGTGCTGGGCCTTTCTGATGTGATTGTAGTTTACTACATGATCAGATATGAGTGTTGGGAATTCCTTTCTGACGAGCAGGTCAGATGTAAGTGCTGGGCAAAGACCTACCTGGTGGCTAGGCCTACAACCAGCATGAAAAAGGGCTGGCTCTGTAGAACTTCCTATGACAAGATAGTACACACATGATGATGACCAGAGGAGATCCATATCGAGCTATGATCCAGATCCAGTTATGATGACTCCAGGATGATCCAGATCGAGTGATGATCCAGATCCAGCAATGATGATCCAGATCCAGATCAAGTGATGATCTAGATCCTATGGTGATGTTCCATGATGATCCAGATCCAATCCAGTGATGATGATCCAAATCGAGTGATGATCCAGATCCAGTGATGATGTGCTATGATGATCCAGATCGAGTGATGATCCAGATCCAGTTCTATGATGATCCAGATCGAGAGATGATCCAGATCCAGATGACTTGAAGATGAAGATGACTTGAAGACGAAGATGATCCAGTTGATATAGAGAAGAAGACCAGTGCTGAAAATCATGTCGAAAGAATACCTTCCTAGTTAAGAGGGAGTGTTGATGTATATGTAACTTCGGAATGTATTCTTCTATGTATCTTATGTATTGTAACCCGATGTTTATTCCGGGATGTTTCTATTTGAGTCATGTGATCATGCTCCGATGTTCCGATCGGGAAGATTAATAATGTAAACAAGTCATATCAAGTCATTAGGTAAGTCCCCATAGTTTCGGGGCACTTGAATTATTATACACTAATTAAGGTGTAGGCTCGAGTAAGTAATTGTAAGTTGAGCCTACGTGTGAAAGTGCAATTCAAGTGAATGGAAGAATATAAATAGAGAGTGAGAGTCTCTCTATTTATCACTTGTACAACACATCACTTGCTCTCTCAAGTGTGGCGCACTAGTGGAGAAGGAAATATACTGGGACTAGAAGACTACTGCTGTCAGGAGTTCATCTTACTGTTTTGGGGTCTTACATCTTGTGGTGATTCTATCTTTGAGGAAGTTGCGGGGTTTTCTCCATTTATGGTTTCCCCGATCAAAACTCTTTGTGTCTCTTGTCTCTTGTGGTGTGCTTATGTTATTGCTGTGCTTGTTATTCTCTCAGTGAAAAGATCCTAACATAATGCTAGCTTAAATGTTGAAAAACTAACAGGTATCAGCTTTGATACCACTGTAGGACTGAATAAATCCCAATTTAATTTATTTCATTTCCAAAGAATTAATTTATACATTCAATATGATGGTTGATTTTCATATTCCAACCATTCATTTCACCTTCCTATGTGACTCTTTAGTTTAATTTCTATTTACATTATTTATGGAACCATAATTCAAGTATTAGGTTTCCAACATGTTCACCATGCAAAAAATCCACAACAATGAGTTTTTCTTATAAATAAAAGATTAACAAGAACTATTTATATTTGCATAAATAACTTATACAAGAACAATATTAAAGTTTAAACATAATATAAACAAATATTATATTAAGGTTGTTTGAAAGGATAGACATAAAATATATGAATAGGGAATTTTTTTAGTGACATATTAAATAACATTATATAGGATAACACATAAATATTCGTGGAAAATTAATATACATAAGAATAGTTAACTACAACAATAATTTCTTTTGTGAAGACCTGATACACATTATAGTTCAAATCGATAGTCTTTATTTCAAGGAATACTATCACAAAGAACAAAAATAATATCTATACTAACTATTGCATAAGGAAACCAGGAAATAAAACTAGTTTAAGACAAATCATAAATGAATTTAACAATAAATAAATACTTATCTTCTTGACAATCCAAATTTTTATAGAACAATCATGTTCCTCCTAACCATATATTAACAAGAACTCATCATCTTTCAATCCTTATAGAATCACCCTCAAGCCCAGCCAAGCAAGCCAGTAGATAATGACTTAGGGTGAATGTTTGGAGTGTTTGAATCTTTCTTACTGTATACTTTCCAATAGGTCCTATTTAATTAGCTCTCTGGTTCCTATATAATATTCAATAAACCATATCTAGGATATCACAACCAAGCCATAAAACTCATTTGGGCTGGCCAAAAACACTTCTAGTATGGGATTATTGAGTACTCAACAGAAAATTGGGATGAACGTGTATTGTGGCAATGAGTGTATTGTCCTCCTGCAGTCCCTCTTATATATTGTTCATTAATTCCTTCATTACCATTTTTTAAAGAATGGCCCCATTATCTTTTGGTTGGTTTCTTAATGCAAATATAATGAATCTCCTAGGAAAATAATGAGCAACGGTCTTTCTCTCTTTCTCTTCTTTTACCTTTTCTTCTTTAAGGAGAAGTAGTTAGGGTTTTGTTTTAATGTATCTTGTTTATTTTAATTCATAATTCTTCATTTTTTCTCAACTTAGACTTAAGTTTTCGCATATTCTTTTGAAGCCATATCCCATAGCAAGCTTGGCCCCTCTTGTAACAAGTTGTTCCATTACAAGTTGGATGTCAAAATAATAGTATCACTTTAATCAAATAAATTATCATTTCTCCATGATGTCTAGACTTACAAATCTAGAAAAAAATATATATGTTCAAATCCGCTTGACTTATTCAACAGGGGCACAACTTTGAGACATTACATCCCACCCCTTTTATAGGAACATGGTCCCAATGTTATCAACATTTATTTTAGTTTTGAAATAGGGAAGTGTATGATTTTCTTATAGAATATTAATTGCCCCAAGTGGCCTCTTCAGGACTTGATTACTTCCAATGCACCTTCACCTGAATAATAACTCGCTTCTTGAGGCGACTTTCTTTCATGTCTAGTACACAAAATGGTTTTGGTAAAAACTATCCTTTTTTTCTACTTATAACAATTTCCAATCAATGATGTGCTTAGTATCATAAACATATTGTTTTAATAAAGGCACATGAAATACGTTATAAACTTGAATATGAGTAGGTAAGGCAAGTTGATAAGCCACAAGGCCTATCCTTGCTATAACTTTGAATGGGCCATAATATCTAGGATCCAACTTGTTGCATCTCCATAACCTGAGGGATATTCTCTTTTCCTTAACCTTCAGATACACGTGATCCCCATCCTGATGCTCTTTGTGCCTACAATGTTTATCAACATAGACTTTATGCCAATCTTGTGCTTCCTTTAAATTTTGTTCCACTTTTTCAACTAGTTGTTCCAAATATTTCAATATTTCTGGTCCTAACATTAGTATGGCCACTGGGTCATCCCAAGTGACTGGTGTCCTACATTTTCTTCCATACCTAACTTCAAAATAAGTCATCTTATTAGATTTTGTATACCCATTACTATAATGAAATTCATTTAAGTATAGATCGTCCTTCCAATGAGAGGGGTTATGCATAACATGCATTCTCAACATGTTTTAAAGGATTTCATTTGTATGGTTTGTTTTCTCATCTGTTTGTGGGTGGTAAAATGTACTAAAATTGAACTAAGTGTTTAAACAATGAATAAAACCTTCCAAAAGTTCTCGGTAAACTTAGAATATCTATTAGAAATTATAGTGTTTTGTATCCCATGGAGTCTTAAAATATCTCTAAGGAATATACCAACAATGTTCATAGCTTTATAGGTTGATTTCACTAGAATAAAGTGTGCATAATTTCATAGGTTATCTACCAAAACTAGAATCGAGTAATTTGTTTCTTGTTTTTAGGCAATACGATGATAAAGTCCATGTTTATCACCTCCCATTTCCATTCTAGAATAGGTAGAAGTTGACATAGACTAATAGAATGTTGATGTTCATTTTCACTAACTGACATGCCTAACACCTTGCTATGTATTTTGCAATATTTGTTTTCATTTTAGGACAGGAATAATGCTTTTTATTATTGATGAAATCATTTTCTAGTATACGGGGTGCCCCAAATATGGTTTCTTATGAAATTAATACATTATTATGTGTTTAATATTTGTGGTTTAAAGTATATACAATATATTTTTAGACCACATAAATCCTTTTTCATTAATTTTATAGATTTGTTGTTGTTGTCCCA
Organism: Pseudotsuga menziesii; assembly: GCA_001517045.1. Classification (NCBI taxonomy): domain Eukaryota; kingdom Viridiplantae; phylum Streptophyta; class Pinopsida; order Pinales; family Pinaceae; genus Pseudotsuga; species Pseudotsuga menziesii. The sequence goes on along the minus strand of LPNX010217222.1, from coordinate 219,225 downwards.
ACCTATTTTGCTATAATTTTTCCTTAAATTCAACATAAAATATATCATTTTCAAGTGTTGTTTTGATTTTATCATTGAAATCAGATTCTGTTTGACTTATAGAGAGCTCATAAAATAAGTGTACCCTCCTGCTTAAAGGGAATTACTTACTTTGTTTTCCTTTTTATTTTATGTGTGTTACCTCAAATTCATACTCACTAATAAAGGCCAGCTATCATGCTTTCCTTGCATTCAGATTTGGTTGTTCAAAAATGTAGTTTAAACCCATATTAAATGTTTTCAAGAGAAACCTCATTCTCATATGTTAGCATCTCCACATCCTTGAGGCATGAATGATGGCAGCAAGTTCTAGTTCATGTGTGGCGTAATTACGCCCATGCTCTTTGAGTTTCTTGGGCTCATATGCAATCACATCATCTCTCACCATCATTTGCAAAAGGACTCCACCTAGTCATTCCTTGCATGCATTGGTTTAGACTACCAACATCTTCTTTTGGATCAACAATCATTAGTAGAGGGGAAATTGTTAAGAAAAAATAAGTTTTTGAAAACTTGTTTCACATTTATCAATCCAAACAAACATGTTTTCCTTTTCTTGTAGTGAAGTTATAAGATAAGCGATTCTTGAAAAGTTTTCAATAATTTTTTTATAATAACCTACAAATCCCATGAAGGACCTTATGTCTAAAACCTTTGTGGAGTATGCTAATCCATGATTTCCTTGAGCTTTTAGGGTCTACATCTATACCCTGTTTTGAGACAATGTGTGATATACATTTAATCTGTTTTTTGTAGAAATCACATTTATAAAACTTGGCTTACAACTAATGCTCTCGTAGTATCCGTAATATTGTCGTTAAGTGATATTAATGCTCTTTTTCATCCTTGGAATAAATAAGTATATCATCAACAAAAACTAAAACAAACTTATCCAAGTACTAGTCGAAAATACTATTCATCAAACACATAAATGTGGCAGGGGCATTAGTGAGGCCAAATGGCATCACTATAAACTCATAGTGGTCATATCTAGTATTGAAAGCATACTTATTTATGTATTCTTTATGTATTCTAACTTGATGATAATCATATCTTAAATCAATTTTAGAGAACACTTTGGCCCCTCTAACTTGGTCAAACAAGTCATCTATTCTTAGTAACTGACACATGTTCTTAATTGATGGTTTGTTGAGTTGCATAGAATCAATTCACACTCTCATAGTTTCATCTTTATTTTTCACAAACAAAATGGGTGCTCCCCAAGGGGACACACTTAGTATAACGTACCCTTTCTCAATTAAATCTTGTAGTTGAATCTTGAGTTAAACTAACTCAAGTGTGATCTTATGGCAGGATGCTTTAGAAATAAGTATTGGTCCTAACACTATATTTATAAAGAAAATCTAAGTCTCTTTTAGGTGGAATCCTAGGTAACTCTTCGGGAAACACATCTTTAAAATAAAATAAGTTTGAAAAATGTTCTAATTTCTATCTCTTCACAAGTTTGAATGTTTACACCATAAAGTTTGCACAATTTTCCAACACCTTTCTCAAGTTGCAGAGTTGAAACCTTTCTAACTATTACTTTTAGTGGTAAGCCTTTTACCAATTTAAAAGTTCCTTTCTCATCCATACAAGTAAAACTTTTCTCTAAACAATTCATAATTACATAATGGTTTTCCAACTAGTCCATCCTGATTAGTACATCATAGAAGCCCAAGGAAAAATGTTTAAGTTAACTATAGTATCCATACCATTTAAATTCAAAGAACATTCTTTTATCACTTCTAAAATATTTATTTTTGTACCTGTAGCTAACTAAACCGACCAAGATTTCTTATGTTTTTTTTCTAATTGACATTTTCCCGCAACTTTTGGAGATATGTAACTATGACATGCTCCTGGGTCATTTAAAACAGAAATAGGACGTGCAGAAATTTTACCTTAAATTTCTAACATTAAGCCTTTGATAATCAACTTGTTGATCTTCTAATGTTGCAGAAATTTTGGGGGGATTTTGGGGGTTTTGGCTATGTTGTTGATTGTCTTTTCCTCTTGAATGTTAATCAAAGTTTTACCCTTTGAGAGATCCTTACCACTCCCAACATTTTATTATTTCGGGTAAAGGGTGTTATTTTATTCCCTCTTTGACCTTGAATGTTGGACTGAAATTCACTTTTACTAACAATCTTTGCATTTTGAAAATTTATGGTGTCAAAATTCTTATTGTTTAAAAATATGTTGAATTGATTTCTATGTGGTGGTGGATTCAAGCCTTTATTTCTATAGTCAGAAAATATCCATTTAACCTCACAAACACTATTTTTATATTTAGATCTATTTTGGTTGTGTTCATAACGCAATATAGCTTTATATAAAGCTTCGTCTATTTTTTTTAGCGCTTCAAACTCAATATTGTTTGCATAGTGTGCTTGGATACATCTTAGAAACCGTTGAATTTTGATTTTGTCCTCTTTGATATAAGGGACATAGTGCAACAACTCTAAGAACTTATTAATTAAGTTGTCCAGGTTCATGTATCCCATGTTAAGTTCGTGGAATTATTTTATTCTCCTATCATAAAACCTTTCATATAAATACTTTTCCTTAAATAATTAGGCTTGGATTCTTTCCATTGGACTCTACTTTCCTTTAAGTTTCTTGAAAATTTCATATCTCTCCATTAATGGACAAATTTTCCATTTAAATTGTAAATGTCCAAACAAACCTTCAACTTACTTGGATAGGAATATACCTGGAAATAATTGGACATTTTGAGTGGCCATTCTTCTTCCTTTTCACGGCCTCTAACTCTCCATTGAAAGTTGGAGCCTTGATCTTTTTAAACTCTCCTTGTAGTCTTGAACTTCTTAGTTGAAAGTTGGAGCCTTGAAAGTTTCTAAACTCTCCTTGAAGTCGTGAACTTCTTAAGTATTTAGAATTTTTGCTAGGATAGAGAGAGCATGTGTTATAAGAATTACTTCTAGAATCATAAGATTTGTTTCCATATGAAGAGTTGGATTTATATTTAGAACTATGGTTAAATTTTAGTTCTTGTCTTTGAATCTGATTCTCTTTGTGTTGACCTTTCACCTCATTACTAGATGTATGTGCTAGTTGTTGTTGGATTTTTATTTGAGTCAAATTTCATAGTAAAAAAGCATTTTGTTCTTACTGCTCTTCTTTCTCTTTCATATTATTAGCCTTAAATATTTGGAGTTCATCTCTTAGACTCTGCATGGTTTTCAACATTTCAAAAGGAGTAACAGTTTTTTTTTCACCATTTAAATGTACCTAGATTTCACCTTCTTGTCATGGAGGATTTAGGTTGCCTTTTTGGCTAGAATTTACTTCCCCAGTCATCTTTTGTTGATTATGATATTGATGTCTTGGATTCTGTAGCTAATCTATAAGTTCTTCTTGGATAGCCAAAGCTTCCCAAGTTCTTTCCAGTTCAACTCTTGTTCTTATCGTGTCGAAATCCAAATTAAACAGTTGTGATTGGCTTGAAGTATGATTTCCCAAACCTATTTGCAAATTTGGTTGCACTTGTCTTGGAAACATCATCTACTACCTAATGTGAAAAGAAATTGTTTGTTAGTGTAATTTCCATATTTAAATTTTCATTTTGTGGATAATCCCATAGGCTACAAAGTGTTGTAACTCTATTTTGATACCATTTGTAACAACTCAAAAATCACAAAAAATATTATAGCATTGTCAATCAACAAAATCATCAAAATCTATTTGTGCACTCTAAGCATACTACAATGCATTAAGAAACTCAATGAGTCATTTTTACATTACTAAAATATTTTTTTAGATTACATTGAAACTGACGTGAAGACGTTATGTCTGAAATAGTCACGAATTTTGACTCGAAGTGGAGAAAACCACAATCAACCTCCCAACCACCCCACCTACAAGAGAAACCCTAACATTACAAGAATTTACGATTTAATACTTAACCTATAAATTCTAATAATGTCGAGGCTCCTCTTATAAGTGGGTGACATAACTAGAATCTACGGATTAATACTTAATCTCATTTCGAAATTCTTACTTGTAATTCTAGTTTTGTAATATATATAATCAAAAGAGTACCCTCTTTTGAGGTTAAGGCAATGTTATTTTTTCCAAATGGCTTACCATATTTTTGCAATCCTTTCACATTGAATTTAAATATTTAATATCTTTTAGCTTCACATATTCATGGTAAAACTTGTACGAATCCTAAACATGTAACCGCATATTTATATATATTAATATGCATTTTAATATATACACATATCTACATGTATATATATAATGATAAAATCCAAAAATTAAATATTTAATATCTTCTAGCTTTAATTGTAAAACTTGTACGAATCCTAAACATGTAACCACATATTTATATGTATTTATATGTATTTTAATTAATACATATGTATATATTTACACAGCCATATAATAATTAAATCCAATATATACACGTAACCATATAATGATTAAATCCAAAATTTAAATATTTAATATCTTTTAGTTTCACAATTCATGGTAAAACTTGTACAAATCTTAAACATGTAACCACAAATTTACATGTATTAATATGTATTTTAATTAATACATATGTATATATTTACATACAACCATAGAATGATTGGGTCCAGCGCTTTCTACAGTTTAAATCGATAAAAATAATAATAATAAAAAGTAAAAAATAAAACAAACTTATAATATGTTGGCTTATAAATAAAAAATAAAAATATTATACTCACATAAATATACAACCATATGAGGAAAATACTCACAATCTTGCAAAGTGAGTAGTAAAATATTATTAGTAAACTTCAATTGAGTATTAAAAAGGAAAATTATAAAACCAAGAACATATAAAATTTAATTTTAAATTAGATAAATTGTAAAACACATTTATGTAATTATATATCAAATTTAAATTTAAATTTTCATTGACTTGAAACCTAAGCAAACATAATATACATTACAATAACTACACTAGATTTACCAAAAAAATCAACCTTAAATAATAGATTTATTATTGGTCGCTCAAGGCTGCCAAGAGCATCTCTCCTGCTCACTTTGGCACATTACAATGGAATATTATAACCATATTTATAAGGTTATTTAAATGGAAATAGAACTAGCAAGAAACCGCCACTAAAACCATGTGCCTAAAACCACTTACATCCTTGCTCATTCCCAAGACAAGGTTAACCCTAACATGTAAATGTTCATTTTTAGTTATAGAGAAAAACATGTCATTTCTCAATAACATTTGGATAAATGTTTAAAATATTCAGTTGATGGTCGGTGAAGGTTGTCAAAAGCATCTCTCCTGCTCACTTTGGCACATTACAATGGAATATTACAACCATAATTATAAGGTTATTCAAATGGAAATACAACTAGCAAGAAACTAGCACTAAAACCATGTGCCTTAAACCACTTACATCCTTGCTTTATTCCCAAGTAGGTTAACCCTGACATGTAAATGTTCATTTTTAGTTATAAATAAAAACATGTCATTTCTCAATAACATTTGGATAAATGTTTAAAATATTCATTTGATGGTAAAATGTTTTTCAATTTCCAATTTATTTTGGAAATCTAGATTTTAAAATTTTATATGGATTATTTTACTCATTAACTACTCTTAATATTCATTATTAGTTTTAAAGAGAGACAAGTACAAAAAAATTGGAAAACTATTTGATTATATGATTATTAATGTTAGTCACCTCATTCTTCAAATGATATTTACCCTATCTTGAAATTACTTAAGCAAGTTGGTCATTTCCCTTCCAAGTAGAAATACTTATTAGACATTTTTGTAATTTAAAAGGGTTTGCACCTCAAAAAAACTTGATCCCTCTCCACGCTTAATAAAACCATAGTTAATATACATCTATATTTGTTAAATCCAATATATACATATAACTCTATAATGTTTAAATACAAAATAAATAAATAAATATATATATATATTAGTTAACATCCAAATATAATTTAAACATTATGGTTTGACTTTATATTAAAACATTGTAACAAATATTATAATAATCATCATAATACTTACCAACGCAATATATATAAAGTCCAAACATGGACTAATCAACGACTATGCCAAGTTGTGACTCTACATAACTATAAGTTTAACATTATAATCATGATATGTTGGATCACTTAAACTATACAATACCAGGCTATCAATAGAGGCTAGTCATGGCCCCACAATAACGCTATTAAGTATTAACATTTGTATGTAGTGGCTAGAACAGGGCGAAACCCTTCAGGTTTTTAGACTCATGGTCTATCGTAGCATGTATACAATGTTTTTATGTATTGTTGTTTGGTCTTTAATAGAGTTAATATGTTGTGAGGATTAAGGGCTTGTTCCTAGGGTTTCTTCCTTTACATTAACAAGTTTATTACGTCGTCGGGCATTTTTCTTTTTCAAGTTGGGTTTTAAAACATTGTAGCATCGTTGACCCTCAGGAGAATAGAAGGCTACCACGCATTCTATACTAAAATCCGCCACGTTTCACAACGTTCTGTACTAAAACCGCTACGTTTCACATTTTTCCCCTTCGTTTCTGCTATAGTCCGGTGATTTCCGCTCGTTGCGGAGAGGGGTCCAAAGCCGTGAAGTGGCTCTGAAGTTGGTCAGATGGTTAGGGGATGGAGTCTGCATTTTTCTCAGTTATCCATTTATTGTACAGTATGTTCTTGACGTGTCCTTGAAGTGGCACAACGGACTTTATTGGGTTTAGGTTTTGAAGAGGGTGAAGTCCTAGTATGTCTATTTTTTTGGGAAGCTTCGGTGTATTGATTGCAGGTGTGGTTTAGCAGTCTCAAAACTCAAGTACGTTGATGAAGGATTTGAAATCTTAGTATATTTATTTTTTATTCAGGCGCGTGCAAGTGTTGAAGGAGGAAATGATCCATATGGAACGATTTAAAGGACACTGGAACGAATTGTTGCATTTGCAGATGTCACGATGTGTAAACCTAGTTGGGACATTGACATTACTATTGCACGATGTGTATAAAGATTATCCTAGGAGGAGCAATTCGTATTTCCTGCACACACTATGTGTTTGTCGTGTCCTTGAAGTGGCGCAGGAAACTTTATCGGGTTTAGGGTTTGAAGAGAGTGAAGTCCCAGTATGTATATTTTTTGTTGGAAGCTTCAGACTATTGATTGCAGGTGTGATTTAGGTGATCCAGTGGAATTTCCTCATCCTTTTGTTGGTCGCTCGGGTGACATTTATGTTGTATTTATTAAACCCAAAATGTAGGTGATAGATAGCTTTCTTTGAGGTTTTCCACTGGTTTCACTAAGGAGTTTTGTAGAAAATACTCCTATCTCGGACATCTTATCTTCATTTAATACTTTCCTTGGGTCGACGGATTTGTCAGTTTTCACATAACCCATTCATGGAAGTCATTGGACCTCTTTTCAATCCAGTGCCCCTCCGTCATGCATAAATTATATTTGGCGGTCACATTCAGTTTGGTGATCTGAAGCTTCCAATGATTTCAGAGACAGCGTGGTTTCAAACGATTTGCAGGATTTGGGTTTGCACAGAGAAGTTGCATTATTTATACAGACCAGGGTTTGCATTGGATTTGCAGGATTTTGGATTCAAATATCCTAGAGAAGAGAAAAAAATACGCAATTTGTTTTTTCACTCCTCTTCATATATATCTATGCATCCTGTAGATTTCATTTCTTTGCAAATTTGTTGTCTTTAAAACGTGGAGTTTCCATCAATTTTTTTTTATAAAATTATGAAAACTCTCTTGCAATATTGTGGTTTGGTACATTATATATACTTTTATGTTTTTATAATCATCCCTCTAGTTTAACTATGATTTTATGACGATTCTTGCATAAAATCAGATGAAATGAGACTCCACCTTTTTGGTTAACTAGCTTGGGTGGTCCCTATATTTTATTTACCGAGTAATTGCATTATTCGATGGTTTGGGGCACAACTTAATAAAGCCCTTATTTTCTTACTGTGCCTGTAAAAGGCCCATTGGCTCTTGTAATAATTCACATGCTTGATTCCATTTCTAGACTTATCGATTTGAAACTCGAATGTAAAGAAATGTTTGGTTTTTTCCTTCAATATATGTTTGAATTTTTATTTACTATGGCAATTCCATAACTTTTGTAATTGTTTATTTGATGGTTTGGTATGAATTCTCATATGTCCATGCACATAAGGAATTCATGGCTTCAGCCAAGGGTTTTACCCTTCTCCTTATCATGGATAGGATTTTCTGCATAGGATTTTTCTTCTGTAACTAAAGTATTTACTCTAATGACAGTTATATTTTTCAACAAATTCCTTGAGGAATGTCACTACTCAGACGTTGTAGAAACCAAACAAGTTTTTTGTATTAAAATTATCCTTATTTTTATTAAAAGTGTTTTGTGTTTTGATCCACTTCCCATACTGGATCTTAGGTTTTAGTTGTTTCTCAATGTAGTACTATTTGTGTGGCTGTACTATTGACAAAATATGTATCTTTTTTCGTCAAGCTTGACATATACTTAAAATTTAATATAGTATAGTATTTTCATCTTTGAAAAAATATCTTTCATTAAGTTATCATGTCTATAGGAAATGCTTTGCTACATACTCATAGATGTCCACCTTTGTAGGTATAGGTTCTGGTTGAATAGGATGAAGTCGCTCATGCTTCATCAAAGTAGTGCTTCATTCATTTTTTTTGCCAGGATGATGTTGGACCTTGGATGCCACTTGCTTGGTATTATAAATTGGCATACTTTTGTTGGTTTCATCTGTCTTCCATATATCATGTGGAGAGATACGCTCAATCTTTGTTTTCTTTATGAAGCTTCCTGAAGAGATACACTCAATCCATAAAGTTGATGACTCTGTTCAATCAATAACTATAGTGTTATAAATTTTAAACTTTGGTGAAAAAGGGTGCAAGATGGATAGTGTTGATTGGGGCAATGTTGATGACATCTAAAGAGTGTTCTCAATGAAAGGCATTGAAGTTATAGGAATTCCTGGCTTATCTTTTCCTTTATATAATTTATGCCTTGCATTGAAAATCTTACATTAGGTCCAAATTCATCAAAGGTAGTAGAATACCTCAAAGTGCAATCTGAAAAGTTGGTGACTTTGTTCAATGAATAATTACATTGTTCTAAATTTTAAGCTTCGGTGAAAAAGGGTGAACGTTATACAATCTTGATCATGGGAATGATGATGACCATCTAAAGGAAGTTCTCATTAAAAGAATTGATAGGTTATTAGCATTCATGATTGTGGTACATTAGATTGAGTACCGATAAGATTTTTGTTGTTGAATATTGAGGATTTCGGCATTTTCCTTCTGCACATAAAAATCTATTGGCATGGCTTTAAAAGGGAAATCAAATTTTTTGTTTGGCATATTTGGCTTTCCCTTCTATAGTAACATCACTCAGCTATCCAAATGCTTTAGCACCCCCATTTGCTTCCCTATCTCTGTTTTGAGTTTTTATGTTTGCACTAAGTTTTTCATTAGATTCTTCTTGAGGCCTTAAAAATTGATGTGCTTTATCTTTGTCAGTAGTCAACTTCTCTTTATGATTTCCCGAGTATGGAAGCTCCTGTTTGAATGGAATCTTCACCAGTTTTTTTGATTTGTTGTCCCTACAATTCAGATTTTGTCTGAACTTCATTAGAAGATTAAAAATGGTCTTTTTTTACTGGGTTTTCAGTTGCAAAGCTCGTAGCTGCTTTGGTTTTTTATTGTATGGCATGTCTAATTGGCGAGATCCATTTGAATTTTAACACATTGTTGTCCTTGCCATTCAATAATTTTTGGAGACAATGTTGATGCTCTTGTTTTTAATGAATTTCTGGGGTAATTTTATATTGAAAAATTTATTCAAAAGAAATTGAAAAGTTTGTTGTAAAGTGTAGAAAAGTTGAAAAAAAAATTAAGTTTTTTGAAAAGTTGAGTATTGTAATTATTGTTAAGGAAAGGAAAAAGCTTACATGATTTTTCAAAGAGAAAGTTAATAACAAATATATTTAAAATATTTAATTAAACAGTAGCTACTTATTTGTCTCTTTTCTTTATATTAGTTTTGAATTTTTTATATACTCTATAACAAACTTATATATTTTCTTCTTTTATAGAGATTTATGAATGACCTTGTTATATATTTTATATTTATAGAGATTTATGAATGACCCAGGAATTACAAGTCTTGGACAATCAGTATTTAGTTTTAGATTGTCAAATGTTGAGGTTATATTTTTATAATATGGGCTATGGAGCATATTTAGTATTTTGATTATTGTCTTAGATTACAAGTAGTAGATCAACAAGGATATCAAGAGTAGTTTTATTTTTTGAACTAATTATATAATTTTGATTCAATATTTTGAATAACACATCATAGCTTTTTTCATTGTGGACAAAAAAAATCAAGTTCAAAAACCATTAAAAATTGCAAATTCGCTTTAATAGGTTTTATTATAATCAAAATTCTTAACTTTGTCCTTTAAATATATATTTTTTTAGCATTTTTAAATTTTCCAAATATTTTTTATTTCATAATAACTTTAGCTTTAGAAGTTTTAACTGAATTCTAACCTAATGGTAAAAAATAAACTCCCTAGTCTTCCTTTATGAAACGCCCAACAAACTGGAGGTTATTCATGTAGCAAAAATACATGTTTTTATGTGTACTTTTAGAACTGAATCCTGTGAAAATTTTACCAATCACAAAGTTTTAACCATAGATCAGTCAGATCTTGTCCACTTGTTTATATTTGGATTGATCCATAACTTTGACTTTACATTCCTGAACAATCAAGACCCTGTGGGAACTCTGTATTCTTGTTTCATTTAAAAATCATTTTCTCCAGGAATAAAGTAAATACCTCATTTTTTTCCTAGAAAAAAAAACTATATACTTTGGCTTTTGACTCTTGTTTTTAGGTTGCTTATACATGATTTTCCATGTGCCTTATAAACTTGGTTTCTATCCTCTTCATGTCTGGTGAGTTATTGTGTTTCTCCTTTATGGCTGGGCCATGACCTATGTCATCCCTCCAAGGTTTGGGTCATGGCTACTATGACCTTCTTTTGTTGGCCATGGGCTAACGCCACGACCTCCTTTACCTTCCCATACAGAGCTATTTCCTTCTTTCCCTATTCGAACTTGATGTTTTCACTTATTGAGCCTGGTCATGCCACACCCTAACCCTAAAGGGAATACACAACCACTCTCCAATATAGGGAGGTCATAAAATTAAACAGAGGCTTTAAGAACTTCAACTGACCAACAAGGTTATTACAATTTGACCAGTTTTTCCATGCCTTCTTAGACAATGAGATAAGTAACTGAAGTGAATGTGGCATGTTACTTGATAGCAATTACATGGCTTCCATTGGCATTACTGAAATAATTAGGAAGTCAAAAATAGAACGCGTTCCTATCTGGTGCTCCTGAGTCCTATCTATTGTTTACTCAATTATTTTATTTTTCTATCTGGTTCTACACAAAATAGGAAACACATTTATTTGCTAGGTTACTTGTGTTCAACATCAACTCATTCAAAAGTGCATCCTTGTCTGACTCTTTTCACATAAAATAAAATTTATATTTCAAGAATACATAGTGTTACATATAAAGCATGTGCACTAACCTGTGATAACATCAACAACATAATAATCATAACATCTTCAATATTCTTGATTTGCAAGTCTATCATAGTCCACTGGAATATAAGGGAAATATATTATGTGTGTGAACATTATGGATGAAAATAGTGATTCTAACTTTTGGTTCAACAGATAACTTTTCTGTTAAGTTACCGGCAAACAGATATGGAAATAGAAACACAATTGTAAACATAAATGGAAAATTAAAGAGAGAAACAATAATGAGGGACATTACATAACAAACATAAAAAATAGTTGTCTGTGAAGGGGGGGAAAGAAACACTAAATCATAGAATTCTCCATCGTGAGTTCATATTTACAGATTCATAACTTGGACTGCACATGCAAAAAATTTGTTCCCTTCTCTGAAGCTATTAACCAGCTAGGTTAGTCTTATACTCATGGAGTAGAAAAAAACAAAACTTGTTCTTCATAATTAGGTTTTAGTTTGCTTTTCATGGTTTTAGAAAGAGGTAGTCCCTGCTTTCTACTTTTCTAAAGGAGAAAAACAATAATAAAAGTCATTTTTTCTTTGTTGGTTTGGAATTAAACTTTTTACACATTAAATGTTTTCCCTTAAGTACATTTCTCTTGTTGGAAGAGGGGAATTTGAAGGTCTCTTCAACATTTGTTTTCATGGTATATTAAGAAATACTTATTGTCATATTAAATAGAATTACATGTAAACACATATGCTTACATCTACAAAACAAATAACATACAAGATCTATTCTCTTCTTCTATTTTTTTAGCATACATTTACTAGAATATGAAGTACTTAAATTACTTTTATTGATTTCTTATCCAATGTTCATTTATTATTTCTGCATTCACTTAAAGTAGTTATCCTTTCTCGATAAAAAAAAAATTGCCTTCTGTGATGTTAGGTGATTTTGAAGTGTGTTAAGATTTGTTCTTTCAAGTAAAAACTTAAAACATAAGTATGAAGTAGATCAATTAATGCATAAATTTATACATCTTGGAATTAGATTTTACTTATGTAATTACTGGCGTATCACATCTTCAGTTTGGATTTTCTTGTTATATAGTGATGACACAAAAAAAACTATCTACATACCTTGAGAGAGAGAAGATAGTAAAGCCCTTTGTTGACCTGTAACTATTCTCTTTTCTTCCTTTTGTTTGTTGATTACCTTAACTTGAAGTAAAACACAATGGTTTTAGCCTTTTTGTGGGGTCATTTCTCATGGATACTACATAGCTAGGCTAGCCTTTTTTTTGTCTTCCTTTTGGCTTGAACATGCCTGTGGTTATCTTCTCCCTTCCTCCAACCCAATTCCACATGTTTCCTCCTACTTTGTTGGCGCCTGTCCTTTAGGCTCTTCATGTGCTCTATTTGTATTTCTTAAATCCCATGGTTTCTTTCGTTTCTCTGCCTGCTTCTTCCCATCACCACAGCGGTTTCCTCCACTTCTCCCATGGGATCTGTTCGCATCATGTTTTCGTCTGCTCCTCTAGTAGTCTACCCTCGCTTCGTATGGTTCTTCTCTTTATCCAATGGACTCTCCTCCCGTTGCTTGTCGTCCTGGCCACACTAGAGTTGAACCTATTAAAGCCCAAACTAAAGGGTGATATATAGTTTTCTTTGAAATTTTATCCAACCCACAGTAAGGAGTTTTGTAACAAATACAAATGTTGCAACCATCTAATAACCCTTCAATAATTTCATTGGGTATACGGAATCCACGGGCATATAAGATGGAATTGTCCTTTTTCACATAACCCATTCATGGGGGTCACTTCACATTGTGTCAATCAAACACCCCTCTAATGGCCTCAAGGACCAAACTAGTTCCAAGACTTCAATTTACAGGTTGAATTCCTAATTGAAATATTATTTCCAACCTTTAACCCAGATATCTTTCCCTTCTACAAGATCCTTCTTCTGCAAATTCCACCTTTCCGCAACTCAGATTTTTCACAAAAATCGTTCCGCAATATTGTTACGAAGAGAAATTCCTATGGCTTGGGGTACCACAACAGACAACTTTGACTCCAGAAATCAATATTTCCCAATATGCAATAGAAATAAAATGTCTAACACTAAAGGATCAAACCTCATACCTTATTCCGGACGGTTGAAGTAGATCCCCGTTGAGCTTTCCAATCTTCGGCTTGAATTGATATAATACTTCGTCAACAACAAGTAAACAATACAAGTAGACTATATATCATGGTGTTAGATCTATTCTAGCATATATAATCAATAATGTACAAGAATTTGACATATTCCAATGGATACAATATTCAATCAAATACACATCATTGGACAGGAAAAGATAGTTCTTATTAATATAAATCAGAGATTACAAGATAGATAAAACCTTTGATGGCACGTCTGCGAACCGGAGAAACTGAATCCCCCACTTGGGCCTCCACCACCTCAATCCTCCATCTCACGATAGCAAGCTCACTAGCAAAAGGCAAGCTTGGGAAGAACACAACAGTGCTCCAAGGGACAAAGGGATACAAACTCAAGTACAAATTCCGGCAACAATGGAATATAGTTTCTTTGCTTTCAATCTCTCTATATGCCTTCAATGTACCAAGGGGTTCCTTATATAGCTTCACAAGGGATAATGAAGGGTCGAATTTGAGCGATCTCAAGGCATATGGAAGGACAGGAGTCGAATGAGTCAAATCCATGTCAAGGAAAACTCCAAAAGGATTTGGATTATGCACACATCCCGATGTATGCGGTTATAGGGGTAAAACCAGCGTATGTACGCGGTTATCGGGTAAAAATCCCCGTATATCATTTTTCATATAGTTTTAGGGATGATCAAGGAAACATCAAAGGATAAAATATAGTCCATGGGGTCTAAAGAGTCTGCAGCGGGACAGGGGAAGGCCATACAAAGTGTGATTCACCTAGAGTGGTGAAATCCGCTATAAAAGATGCCCCCTAATGTGTGAGGTCAGAGGGGTCATACGATGGCCGAAATACATTATAAGTCCATCCCAGAAGTGGAGTGATGAAGGATCCCAAATGGAAGACTAGCCACCCAATCAACATAGTACAATAATACAACTTTGCATATAACTGTAAGTACATATAGCAGTCCCGGATACATGAAAGTACAATGGCCATGAATAGGCATAATACATGATATCAAATATGTGGTCATGGCCACGTACAATATACATAGATCAGAATCTCCATGATGAAGATATACAAAGGACCATGATCTCCAAAATGGATGAAGATATATAATAGATCAAGATCTCCATAGTGGCTGGAAATATCTGACATACACTGGAATGAAGTCACGAGAGCTAAAATCTCATGAACACTGGCACGATCAAGGAGGTAGCATATAAGAGATGCCACTAGTCTGGAAAGTCTTCTACACAAACCGCTATGAGTACATGTCCTACTATGCGAATAGAGGTGTCGAGGTCGAACATAGTAGTCCATAATCTGATTACCAGTCATTGATGTATACCGTTAACAGATGCGAGATTGCCCATCGATAATGAAAATGGGAATCAAGGTACTAGAGTGCAAACTAACAAGTGTGAATAGATGTGTTGAGGTCGAACACTTGAGAGAATCCATCGATTAGGGGACATTGATGTATTCCCAAGAAACTGTCGCTGGTGAGAGAACCTGCCACTGATGACTGCAAGTCTCAAGGCACTCAAAAGGACTCTAGATTCCAATCCCAGAATAAATGATCTGAAGTCGATGGGATGAAATCCGTTGGAAGGAGGGCATTAAGGTATCCCCCATCATCCAACACGAGGTATTCATCAAAGCTGTCTAATGTGGAAGGACTCGATCATAAGGTGCACGAACCAGTAACTGTACCGGGAATGGCTGACATGCAAAGTCAAGATAACTGAGGAATGGCCGACACAGGTTTCAACTTCCTTCAAACAAGAGCATAATAGGGTATGGTGACTGAATGAAGGCGGCATAGACTCGATATAAAAACTGGGACATCTCTGTGACACAGGAGGCATCAACAGAGGCTCCATAGGGACTAGAAGCTTAACCAGTCAGTGGAGATAAAATCAGATAAACGAGTATAGCTCCTAAAGTCAAACTATAACCCAACCAATGGATGTGATATACAGTGCTCTGTTCGAAGGCGACATGACTTGACAGCTGCCAAAGATAACATCTTTCCTTGTCCAGCTTTTTGGTTTTTTAATTTTTTTTGGACTTTTTCAGTTATTTGAAAAGCTTGAAAAAAGAATAAACTAGATTTATAGTTACAAACTAGGAGGAGACGAGTGTCATCGGGGCAAACAAACTAGTTCCAAGCAGTGGAACATACCTATGCTCAATGCAAGGATACATGTGTAGGATATCGACACTCGGGGGAAAATCCCCCCCCGGTACAAAGGGAAATCAAGCTGCGAAGGATATAAAAAGTGGCTCTTCATGGCTAGACATGAGACAAGCTCGGGCTATATGGCTGAAACACAATGTCAGGGGAGCTGGCATAAAGCTCAATAAGGCAGGAAAAGCTCATGATAATGCATTCACAACTTGACATAGTGGGATTTCGGAGGGAAACAGGCTAGCATAAGATCAAGAGGAGTATGAGGCTCTTGCGAAATGTCATGGCAATACTATACAACGGACTCCCACACCCTAAAGGAGAAAACGTCGGCATGGGCACCAAATGCAAATAAGGGGCTAACTAGGGTACCCATGTAAGGTGAAGCTCTATCACTCACATCATGCAACTTCTAAAGCAGCAAGAAGGTTCCGTGACACAATAGAGTGGGTTCGTACCTAAGGTCATGGTGACATGGTCATAAGGTCATGCAAAATGCAAACGGTGGTGAACCTAACATATATGCCAGTGTAGACATTATACCTAAGATCAGTACGAATGGGTCAATCCAATGGCTAAAACGACACTAAAAATGGTCTTCTACATCACAAATTATGTCAGAAACGGTCCAAAATGGTTAGAAACTGTCAAAACTATAGGAAAGGGGGTAAAAATTTTCAAATATTTGAAAATTTTTCTATAAATAGTAAAAAATATAAATCATTTGAAACTTTTACCCATTGGAGCTCTGATTTTCAACCGCAAATTCTAGGAGATCCAGCCGGCGGAATTCACAATCGTTTCTTCTAGGTAGTTACTCATGCTCTCCTCATGCATTTTAATATAATTTTTGTTGATTTTCATGGTGAAATGAGGTAGTTTAGGCCATCTCTACATGAGCGCTGTGGCCCACACGGATATCGAATCTTTTTCCGCGTATAGGGCTGGCTATACGCGGAAAAGAGGCTAGAAACCGTGTACATACACAGCTGTTTGCAAAACAGTCGCGTATGACGCCGCGCAAGTGAATTTATAAGAATATAATGGGCAATGTGGCAATTTCTCTTACAGGATGGTGCTATAATGGAGAGAGTGTGAGCATGGTGAAGTAGAGGAAGCTGTAAGGGCCGACGTGATGGCTCAACAAGCTCTTCGAGCATGTAGACTCTACAAGTTTTGGTGTCTTGGTGGTCTGAGGGCCAAACCAAGACTGCTAGAGATGCTGGTAGACTATTGGGATCCAGACTCAGAGTCCTTCCGGATAGATGGGATGTCTCTCACCATAGAGGTGGAAGACATATACTTTATCACAGGTCTATCTATATGAGGGGAGGTGGTGAACCTTCATTCCCGAGGCAGGCCAGGTGGTGGGCTTACTATCGATGAGTACGTAGCGGTCTATTTCTACCCAGATACTGAGAAGGTGGGAAGTCAATTCCCCACCAATGCTATATAGGTGCTGGGCCTAAAGGCCATACTACTGACACTGGGCAGGATAGCAGGCTTAGCCTCACTCCATTAGGCCTCGTGGCCACTGATGTTCTACGCGGTGGAGTGTATGAGACCGACCATATACGACTGGAGTACTACACTACTGAGCAACATGAAACACCATCTCAGTGAGTGTAAGGCAGGAAGGATACAGAACTTTGAGTTCAACAGCATTTTGAGCACGATTTTCTTCGAGCGTGTTCCAGGATTGAGCCCTAGAGTGGACGTTCCTCTCCACGGGGTTCGAGATCCGGCCCAATGGCGTTGGGAAGATGCTATGCGCAAACTGGGGGGGTGGTAGGGTGGCCAACCCATATCCAACTGACTTCTTTCCATGGTGGCAATGACAGATTGTTGCCATAGATGACTACCCCTATGGAGGAATATATTTCTGGGGGGATCAGGACATTCCATTGCCACCAGGATCAGCATATGGAGATATAGGTACCGAATCTCGACTCTCATTCTTTTTAAAAGTTTTTTGAGTTATTTAATTTTTTTGTATTTTCTTGATTATGTGAAATCAAAAAGACATGTTTTTGCATGACAACACATAGTGACATCTACCATTCATGTGCAGATGTGGGACCACGACGACCAGAGGGCTTCCCACGTCATATACAGAGGGGAAGAGGGGATGACATCACAAGTGTGGATGCGGAGTGAACGCTCCAGAGCATTCATACCAACTTCGTGTGACTGACTCATATAATTCCCATGGCGCAAGTCGAGGACTTTCCTGAGGCCATGCAGCAAAAGGTGGTGGGCGTGTCACGTGCATGGGTGCGTTTATTCCGGCGGCTAGCTAGAGCTGTAGTGACGTATCATGATCACAACCCTCCTCCTCCATAGGATTAGATACCTAGGAGTGTATATGTTTTGTACGACCGTGTATTATATGATGGAATCTTTGAAAGCTCCACTTTTGTATATGACACTATGTATTACCACATTTTTTATATATAAAAGGTTTTATGGCGATCGGTTTATTTATTTACATGTGTAAAAAATGTTTGTGATTAATTTATTATGAATGAAACAAATGCCAATCTAACACGTAGTTAGCATATGAGTCAGCAACTTGATTATCATTTCCTGGAATGTGTATATATGTGATACTGTCAAATTGCCATTCTAACAATCTCATACATAAGAATCTTCTCAATAACGTCGGATAACTAACATGGTACAAACCATTGAGTTGTGACACTACTAACTCTGAATCAAGACGTACCTCAAGAGAGAGAATGCCATATGAAATGGCATCCCGTAGAAGCTCGATAACGGCACTATATTCAACAACATTGTTGGAAGATGGTCGTAGACATACACCTCCTGAAGACAGTACCTGACCCATAGGAGTATAAATCACCCAAGCAGCAGAGGCTGAGTGCTGAGTGTGACGGCTTGCACCATCCACGAATCCTATGTAGGTGGAATATTCCATTGACATCTTCCAAAATAAACGGAAACAATTCACAAACCCGATCACAATAAGAAAAAGACCTACCTATGCAAAGCTGTACACTAATATACAACAAGCAGCCTTGGCTAAAGATCATGCATAGTATTTTTTGAGATAGAGCCCATTTCTAGGTTCCACCAAAGCTGTGCCTTCGTAATCGAATAACTCATAGGCACCCTTCACTAAGACACGCTTAACCACATAAGGACCACGCCACATAGGATTAAATTTCCCTGCCCCCAAGGGTTCTTTTGATTGATCCCACAAAAGGACCAATTCTCCTTCACTAAACACTCTTGGATGGACAGACTTGTCGTATTGGACCTTAACGCAACATTTATTAACCTCTAGAGCCACCAAGGCATCCCGACGCTACTCATCAAGTTGCTCGAGGTGGACCAAATGCTCCTCCAAAGGTGAAGTGTCTGGTAAGAGTTCCACGGCTAGCTTCAACGAAGGAATATCGCATTCAACCAGCAATATCGACTCCACTCCATGCATAAGATGATATGGAGAAAAACCAGTGGCAGTCTTAACCGCGGTTCGATATGCCCACAAAGCAGGTTATAACATAATATGCCAATTCGTCTTGCTCTGTGCGATGGTTCATTGGAGAATGGACTTAAGTGATTTATTCACTGCTTCAACCTATCCATTCGCTTGGGGGTAGTAAGAAGAGGAGTGCTCTTGCTTATACCCTAACTTGGATGCCAACTCTTCCATCATACGGTTCTGAAAGTGCGAGCCATGGTTAGTGACAAGCTCTTTCGGAATCCCGAACCGAGTAATGATTTAGTTGAATACGAAGTGAGCGGCTGTCTCATCGTCAGACTTTACTATAGGAATTGCCTCAGACCATTTCGTAAAATAATCCACATCCACTATAATATGATGGTGCCCCCCATCCGAAGCTGGGGTGCAAACCATAAAATCGAGCCCCCACTTGGTGAAGGGACCAGCGGTGATAATGGGATGTAACGGGGCAAGATTCGAGCGCATATTTCATGCGAACACTTGGCAAGGGTGGCACCTCTTGACCATATCAACACAATCTTTAAAGATCGACGGCCAAAAATAACCCGCTCTCAAAATATTTTGAGCTGTAGAAAGCCCAGATAAATGACCACCACACGCCCCTCCGTGGCAATCATTCAGCACAACCTCAGCCTCCTCATGAGTTAAACAACGTCGTAAAATGGAATCTACCCCACGGCGGTAAAAAGTATTGTCCACTATAAGGTAGTTCTTAGAGACGTGATGTAATCATCGTCGTTCATCTCGCGAGAGGTGAGTAGGGGTCCTCTGTGTTTGTAGGTATACTATGATATCTCCATACCATG
Source organism: Pseudotsuga menziesii (assembly GCA_001517045.1). NCBI lineage: Eukaryota > Viridiplantae > Streptophyta > Pinopsida > Pinales > Pinaceae > Pseudotsuga > Pseudotsuga menziesii. The sequence goes on along the minus strand of LPNX010217222.1, from coordinate 198,910 downwards.
GGTCAGACGTTGAGATTAAGAAGATGTGTTCATCGACAAATGTATCTTCACAAACCGACTCCTCGGCCTCGCTCGGGAAATCCGATCTAAGCTCTGCAAAAATTAACGACTTCTTCGACTTTTCCGAAACAAATTCAAGATCAAACTCTTGCAGAATGAAAATCCATTTATTATACTTTCCCCCAATCATCCTTCGTGTGAGGATGAACTGAAATGGATTGACATGGGCCACAACCGAGGTCTGGCGAAGGAGAATATAATGTCTCAAATGCTGAACCGCATGTACGGTCGCTAAAGAAATCTTCTCGACATGAGAATAACGAATCTTTGCGTCAATAAGGTTTCAGCTCAGATAATATATGACATGCTCTTGGAGCTCCTCATCCTCCTAAACCAACACCATACCAATCGTCTCTAAAGACGCGGCCACATATAATAGGAAATCACGGCTATAATCCGGAGGACTAATCACCGGGGCCGATGCTAGGGCTCGCTTAAGTGCATCGAAGGACTCTTGGGATCGCTCATCCCATTCAAAGGGAGTATCCTTCTTCAAGAGACGCATGAAGCCTCTAGTCAAATTGGAAAAGTTGACCACAAATATTCGTAAGAAATTTTCCATACCTTGCAAACACTGAAGATGATGAATGTTCTTCGGGGGAGACAACGGAAGTATTGCCTCAACCTTTAAGGGATCGACTCTTATGCCCTCCTTTGAAACGATGAATCCTAGTAAACGACCTGACTTCACACAAAACATGCACTTATGAGGATTTAATCGAACTGAATAGTGCCAGCATCTTTCGAAGACCAATCTCAAGTGATAGGGATGATGCATTCTCATACGAGAATGAGCAGCGAGGTCATCCAAAAATACTTCAATAATAGACTTGAGATCGTGGAAAATCAAGGTCATCTCCCACTGAAATGTAGCTCCGACGTTTTTAAGGCCGAAAGGAATTTTTTGATATGCAAACCTTCCCCAAGGACAAATAAATGCAGTCTCGTGTTGGTCCTTAGGTTTAATCTGGATCTGATTATACCCGGAAAATCCGTCCATGAAGGAGAACACCTCGCTACCCGCACACTCATCCAAAATATGATCTATAAATGGTGTGGGGAAGTTATCTTTAGGACAGGCACGATTCAAATCATAGAAATCAGTGCATATTCGGATCGCTCCCTGCTTCTTATCCACCGGAATGGGGTTTGAAACCCACTCCGTCAAGGGAACAGGATAGATGAAACTGGCTTTCAACAGCTTCTCTATCTCTGCCTTAATGGCAGGTGCTTTCTTAGGATTCATGGTGTGTAAACGTTGTCGAACAGGCTTAGCGTTGGGGTAAGTCTTAATCTCATGTTTGATAATTCGAGGGTCAATACCTGGCATCTCATCATAAGACCAAGAAAAAATATCACAGAATTCCTTGAATAGCTCGGTGTATTCAAGAATCTCAGCATGGGAACATTCCGCCCCAATATAGACATTCTCAATGGTGCCAGGATTTCGAGAGATGTTGATAGAAATCATGGAAGATATGTTCACCATGTTTCCATCAGCCATCTGACCAGGAGAGCTGAATGGAACCATGGGACTACCAACTCTCTGACTAAGAATCTCCCTATAATCCTCATGCTCCAAACGGTCAAGCGGTGGAAGGAAATATGATCTATGATGAATTTCCTCCCATGGTGGCTCAATGCCCGACATAGCCTCGATGATCGCTTCATCTGAAGGGAAAACCGTATCAAGGCAGTCGTGGGCATGAGAAGACTATACTGCCCATGTCGACAGCACATAGGGGTCTTCCTCTTCTGTCTGCGAAGAGGAAGAACAAGGCTCTGCAACATTATTAAGATTGGCTTGATAAGCTATCATGGCTGCAGGAAGCAGCACGTTGGTCTCGACAGGCTCACTTGAAGTACTCAGTGTAGGAATAATCGAAGGATCTTCCATATGAGTCGTGCAAAAAGACACTAAGGTCATAGAAGTCGAAGCCTTATCAGAACAAGATCCTATCATGAGGACCGGTGCAGGAAAACTAAAGCTTCCCATGAGGGATGGATACATGCCTACACCCACACTCCCAGTTGCTGGCTGAGAGTGTTCAACGACCAGAACCGAAGCTCCCGAAGATGCAGTAATAGGGGAATTCTTGAATGTCATTTGATCAATCATTACAATCTTCCCATTATGTGGAAAGCATACAACGCGAAACAAGGAAGAAGCAACGGCTTGCATACTATACATCTAGTTCCGACCCAGCAAAAGATTGTAGTCGAGGGGCGCATCAACCACCTCAACCTCTATCTCAATGGCCTTCCCCCCCAAATGGACTTTAAGGGACAGAATGATGTCGTGCAGCCTAAAAGATCTCCCATCAAAAGCAGTTAACATAGTCGCTGATTTCGACAACTCAAGAGAACCAAGACCCTTCCAACAGGACAAAGACATCACAGATACAGCAGCGCGCTCGTCAATCATGGTGCACTTGACGATCATATTAAGACATTCTACGAGTACCAAAAGCGACACATAGTAGGGCAAGCGAGGCTGATGTCTTGCGGTTTCAAATTTGATCACTGAGGAAGAATCATCACCGTTCACACCAAGAGCAGAAAGAAAAGCCTTCCTTTGCGAAGGACAACTCTAAAGCACTTCCAATGCAGACATCGCACAAGGAGTATGGCCCAAATCCTCGACAACTGAATAATTCTGGGCAGCTCGGGCATGTGGATTATGCCCCGAGCACTTAAGTACCCCCTTAGGAATGCGAGGTGCAGCCTCAGGTTTATCCGCAGGTTTCTCAATGCGCAAAGGGGTTCCTGGTGGATCAGGTTCTTTTCCTGGGTTGGGTTGTGACGATCCATAATCTTCCGCATGAGTCACAACCTTGGCAGCACGAACCATGTTAATGCACCCACGAGCACTAGTCTCTGGTGGATCATTCTCACTAGATTGCTCCTAGAACTTCGAGTTCATATTCTGGTTATGTGGTAAAGGGTTTGTTAGCACAACTGGGCCTTGTGCTAAGAGTCTTGAAGCTTCATCAATTCGAGGGCATAAGTAAGTGAGGTGATCATCCTTACATAGCTTGCAAGGGAACTTAACCTTACGTTTCACTTGCTTGTTCCCGCCAGCATTCTGACTGTTCTTGTCATTATTGGTAGCATTCTCATTCCTATTCCCACCCTTTCGATTATTATTCTTACCCTTTCTTCTATTCCTTCCGGGCTGCTGGTTACCCTTCTGGTCCGACGATTGCACAGAAAGTACATTCGCCATTTGGGTGGGTTGAGACGAAGCCGTAGCTTGTCCCGAAGCAGAATGGTTTAGCGACAAATGACTAACTTGTTTTGCAACCGAATCCGCAGGTTTCGCACTTGCACAACCCACAATGCCATCAGCATGTGGTCCAGATTTGACCTTGGGATCAAAACTAGAATGAGGAGCATTGGGAATAATCTCATACAAAAAACCGGACTGAGCATAAATCAAGTCCAGTTCCTGCGCCCTAAAGATTGCTTGTTCCTCATTCTGCACTCCGAATGTGGAAACATCCTCCGCGATATACAGCAATAAAGACTTGAGGAACCACTTGAGAAGGAACTTCGGCGGTATAAAAGCTTTAATTAATCTCTTTCGTCTACGCCACTCCTGAATATGATCAGAAATATGGGTGGCTTTATCTTGCCGAAATGTCGATAAGAGTTCAGTACCAACGTCATAGCGCACTGGTAGCTGGAAGTGATTAAGAAAATTCATCGCAAGATCATCGAACAAGGTAAAAGCTCCTTTTGGTAAATCTTTATACCATTTCATAGCAGGCCCCGTGAGGGTGCATTTAAATAGTCGCAAGCGGACTGAGTCCTGATGTAACGAATTCGAAGAGCACCAAAGGTGAAACGTGGTAACGTGTTCGCTTGGATCCTCTCCCGGTTTGCCTTCGAACTTAGGTATGTCCGAAGGAAGCTTGGTAGGTACAGCCGACCAAGCTGGGTCATGAGCCATGGGATCGTTCATAAGACTCGATAAGTCAGGAAGGTTAAGCGTCGCAAGGAAAGGGAACCTAGGATGATGAGGTCGATGGACCGCTCCCTAGTTCACATAGGTTTGAGCACCACCATGGCCTTGGCCATAGCGTCCTCCTCCTGTCTGACCCGTATAGGGTGACGTGGAAGTACCATAGTAAGGTGGACCTTGACTAGTAGGAGCTACGAAGCCGTAATTAGGAGAGTAAGAAGGTTGTTGATACCCGCCTCCGTAAGGTGAAGAAACCTGTCCATACTGCATCCCGTAATAAGGTCCATAGGTCATCGCATGTGATGTCCCATGGGACACTCCGTAGGTAGGAAGATAAGCTCTGGAAGGGGGGACATACATACCAGAAGTAGGTATATATGCCCCGGACGTAACAAGCTGACCACTATAAGCGTAAATATAGCCTCCTGAAGTAGCGGGTGGTATATCAACTTGAGACACAATCAGCCTAGTAACTGCAGTATGGACCTGACTCATAGCCATATATCGGCTGGAAGGACCACGTGGATAAGGTGGAGGATGTACATTTGAAGAACTCGAAACCGAGGACGAAGGAATCTGAGTAATAAGATATGTACTACCGCCTATCGTCACCCGTCTCGGACCTGGTATCCTAATCAGATCACTAACCCTAGACCTAGGAGGGAGATGAGATATAGCTTACACCACTGGGATGGAAGGTGCAATGTGAATAGTACTCCCAAACCTCTCCGCAAGGTAAGGAATGGGATTTCCCCCAGGCATAGTGCTAGGCTCGAAGTCGGATTCGACATGAAATGTCAAATCGTGCATAGGAAAACCAGTCGTAGCATAACTACCGTAGCTAGTGCTGGCAGGTTCAAAGTGAGTCTCAGCATATTTCAGCATTCCATACCGATAATGTGTCAACGGGGAATTAGCCCTAGGGTGAGTAGGTCTATCGTGCAAAGATCCTATCTGGGAAATCACAGGACCGGAATCAGCTAGGTCAGGTGAAGGATCGTATGTAGGAGTAAATTCCCCATCATCAACATGAATGGGAGGAGGTGGCTCAGGAATAGTCTCTGAATGATCCTCCATGGTCTGTGAATCAGTGTGTGACATAGTCCGCCTGGACTGTCTAGGTCTCTCTCCCAAAGGAGGAGGAGAAGTAGAAGGCAGAAGTCCTGCTAACCGATGAGAACGGTGCGGAACCGCACTCGAATCCACAATGACTCAAAACAAAAAAAGCAAAGACTCTCTATTTACATAAACCCTAGGCCAACTAGCGTGCACAGAGAAATCACTAATAAAATCTAAATCCAAATGCAAGCAAACAAGTGCTGGATAAGTGAGCTCCTGAATGAAGCAGGTATGTCTCACCCAGGAGAGGCCTGAGACTGCCATACACAACAAGCGGAGGTACGTAACCAATTATTGTGGCCCTCAACTTCAACGCATATAGCGACTATGCTGTCCAACCCCAACCTGGCCGGGACACCTGCAGAATAAACTCTATAAGTACCCCCTCGATATCCTAGGTAAGGTCACTAAGGTCACCTCAATATAATCAAATCTTAGGCAGACAATCACAGGCGGGATTGACCGTATGGGTAGGGTAGCAAAGCCCAAAACTCTCGAAAGAGCCCCCAGATACGAATACAATCCTGGAAATATCTCTGGTGCTACTTAGTTATGACTAGGGGTCATCCCAATCAATAACCACTCACACTGCCTCGTGCTTAACTCCCGTTTGAGAGGAGGATCCTGAGAACGATGGTTATATCAAGGATTTAACACACTCCCTGGACAGACACCTAGATGTTGTTGTTTAGTGATCTTGGAGAATTGACTTACAATGAACTTTTCCAAGATCCTAAAACCTAATCTTGTTGGTGCACCCTAGAAAAGAAAAGAGTGTAATTCATTTTAATTAGCATTGATTTTAGTTGGCTTTATTACTCAAAAATAGGATATGGTCGTGCAACTAGTGGTGTTATGACGCAACATGAAGTAAAATGCACACCATAACAATCAATGCAAATGCATTGTGTCCATGTAAACAGGGTATGCTACTACGTGAAATGCACAATTCTTCTTCAAATGATGAATGCAAATTTTCCTATATGAAGTCCTAACTAGTACTCCAAAGCAAATCTAGATCTAGTGCAAGTACAATGCAAAGTGCAAAATGCAATGCATGATGATAAGCAATTTTTTTGGATTTTTTGAAAATATAAGAGATGCAAAAAGCAAAAGAATGATTCTACCACCCCCAGACTCTACAAGCACACATAAACAGCATCCAAGCAAAGCACTAAGGTAAAATAACTCTAATGCACTAATCTCAAACAAAAAATCAAAAATGCCATGACAAGAACTTTCCTATAAAAAAAAATGTAGGCTAAAAAAAAACGTTTTCGGTCAGAAATAGAGGTCAAAACAGACTCAGGCAGTGCCAAAGGAGACTCAACAACTAACAGCATTCACCCAGCAACCAATTAACTTCCACAAAAAGTGAAAAATCCAGGTTATACGTGTCTGTTCGCAGTAAACCCGCGTGTATACGCGGAAATCACAGATAAAACTGCATGTATACGCGACTGTAAATCAAAAACCTGCGTACATGAAGAAAAGGTGCATAAAACAAGGAAAACAGACAGGCTGAGACAAACTTCACTCCAATCAGACTCTACCAAGCATACATGCCCCCAGACCCGACACAGAAACAAGAGAGAAAGAGCAATTCAAATACATTGAATGCCGAGAAAATCACCCCCAAAGGACAACTACTAGGAACTCCCCAGCGGAGTCACCAATTCTGTTATGGAGAGAAATTCCTATGGCTTGGGGTACCACAACAGACATCTTTGATTCCATAAATCAATCTTTCCCAATATGCAATAGAAATAAAATGTCTAACACTAAAGGATCAGACCTCGTACCTTATTCCGGACGGTTGAAGTAGATCCCCATTGAGCTTTCCAATCTTCAGCTTGAATTGATATAATACTTCCTCAACAACAAGTAAACAATACAAGCAGACTATACATCATGGTGTTAGATCTATTCTAGCATATATAATCAATAATGTAAAAGCATTTGACATATTCCAATGGATACAATATTCAATCAAATACACATCATTGGACAGGAAAAGATAGTTCTTATTAATATAAATAAGAGATTACAAGATAGATACAACCTCTGATGGCATGTCTGCGAACTGGAGAAACTGAATCCCCCACTTGGGCCTCCACCACCTCAATCCTCCATCTCATGATAGCAAGCTCGCTAGCAAAACGCAAGCTTGGAAAGAACACAACAGTGCTCCAAGGGACAAAGGGATGCAGACTCAAGTACAAATTCCGGCAACAATGGACTATAGTTTCTTTGCTTTCAATCTCTCTATATGCCTTCAATGTACCAAGGGGTTCCTTATATAGCTTCACAAGGGATAATGAAGGGTCGAATCTGAGAAATCTCAAGGCATATGGAAGGCCAAGAGTCGAATGAGTCGGATCCATGTCAAGGAAAACTCCAAAAGGATTTGGATTATGCACACATCATGATGTACGCGGTTATAGGGGTAAAACCTGCGTATGTACACGGTTATCGGGTAAAAATCTGCGTATATCATTTTTCATATAGTTTTAGGGATGATCAAGGAAACATCAAAGGATAAAATATAGTCCATGGGGTCTAAAGAGTCTGCAGCGGGACAGGGGAAGGCCATACAAAGTGTGATTCACCTAGTGTGGTGAAATCCGCTATAACAAAGATGTTTCCTGCAACTCCTTTTCTGCAACACCCTTTTCCGCAACACCTTTTCCGCAACTCATTTTCGACAACACTACGGGTTGCAAGATGCGGATTTACAACTTTTTAAATTGAACTTCCGCAACTACTTGTGGCTGTAATGGTCTACTCCACATGCGGGTTGCGGAACTTGCTTATCGAAAATTGAGTTCCCACAATTTTCATGTTTCTCAACTTTCACAATTTGAAAGTCTTCTGCCCCATCGATTCTTGCGGATTAGCTCTCGGTCGTTGATCTTTCTCCAGATGTGGAACAAATTCTAACAATTGATTTCTATCGTGATATTTATTTGTCGTTCGATATTCTCTGATATCTTTCTTTTTAACTTGCTAAATTTATCACTGAAAGGATCAATTTCTTTGCAACTTGGAAACTAAAGAATTTATACATAGAATTATATGGAGTGAAATTTGAAGGTCAGAAGGAAGTTCAATTTCATAATCATTTGCAGAAAACTTCCTTAAAAATTTACAAGGTCCAATATTTTTAAGCTTCAACTTATTATAAGTTCCTTTAGGGAACCTTTCCTTTTTAAGAAAGGCCATCACTAAATCTCCAATATGAAAATTCACTCTCCTATTTAGGTATGCTCTTTGTTTATACTTCTCTGCACTTTCCTGTAATCTCTTCTTGATGTTTTATTGTAGCTCATGCATACTAACTCCAAAGTCTTCACCCTCTACACTTCTCTTTTCCTGTTTTCCCAAATCTCTAAGTTCATATACACCTCTTGGATTCATCCCAGAGACAATTTGAAAAGGACTCATACATGTAATTCTATTTGGTGAATCATTGTATGTGATCTTAGCCTGAGCTAAAGCTAAGTCCCATCGTTTTGGATGTTCATACACCAGGCTTCTCAGTATATTTCCTAAGCTCCTATTTACCACTTCAGTCTGTCCATCAGTCTGAGGGTGATAAGTAGAACTAAAACTGATATTAGTCCCCAATTTCTTCCATAGAGTTCTCTAAAAATGACCAATAAATTTTGTATCTTTGTCAAACACAATACTCAAAAGAAAACCATGTAACTTTAGAATTTCTGAAAAGAATAGATTAGCAATGTTTGTTGCATCATTAGTCTTTTTACATGCAATGAAATGAGACATTTTGGAACATCTATCTACTACAACATAAATTGAATCATGGCCTCTCTGAGTTCTAGGTAAACCTAAAACAAAATCCATGCATATTGAATCCCAAGGCCTAGCCAGAATAGGTAATGGTTGATAAAATCATGTGTTCTGACTTCTCCCTTTTGCATGTTGACAGACTCTACATCCTTCAAAACATTTCTTCACATCATGCTGCATCTTTGGCCAAAAATAAAAATTACTCACCAGAGAAAAAGTCTTGTCTTGCCCAAAACATCCTGAGAGACCTCCACTATGTTTTCTTGAATTAAATTTTCCCTCATTGAACATCTTGGAATACACAACTTACTATCTTTGAACAACAATCCTTCATATATCATATAATATAACCACTGGCTTCTATTATGGGTAACTGGATTTTCACAGGAAGCATAAATATCCTTGAAATCTACATCCTCTTTATATATAGAAATCAAATTTTGAAATCCCAAGGTACTGACCTTAACTTCCTGCATTACCAAACTTATCCTGCTCACAACATCAACAACTTTATTCAACTTACCACTTGTATGTTTGATAATGAAGGTAAAGTTCTGCAAAAATTCTACCCATTTAGCATGCCTCTGATTTAACTTAGGTTGGTTGTTGATGAACTGCAAACCATGATTATCAGAATACAAGAGAAATTCCATAGGCATTAAGTAATGTATCCAATTTTTAAGAGCTTTCACAACAGCATATAATTATTTATCATATGAAAAATACTTTTGTTTAGCTTCATTCAACTTTTCACTGAAATATGTTGCTTGCCTATGTTCTTGTCAAAACCCCAAATTTTCACAAAAATTTAAAATTTTGAGATAACAACAAATGCTAAAACTTGCGGTTCACAAATAGCTAAAGGTTAGCAATAAAAGAAACAATCAAGTGATTAGTATTACAAAATATCAATTATGATAACTCGGTAGTTCTCTTTTGTAACAAGAATAAGGTTTACTTGCGTATTGTTTTATTTCAGTTTACTGATGAGTTTCTTCATGTCCAGTAGGTGGAATCTAACTTTTGAATCTAGGGCTTACTTAGCATTATGCTAACGCGGAATATTACATATTCTTACAGGTATGATCAAATGAGTAACGTTTAAAAATTCATAAAGTAACTAGTAGTGTTTTATTTGCAATTATAAAGCTTAGTAATGAAGCTGCTAAATTCCAAACAATTTCCATGAGGTAAAACCATTTGGACTCCTTCAGTTTTTCTTGTAACAAAGTTCAGATGTATGTAGCGACAGTAAGATATGTTTTGTGGCTCTAAAATTATAATCTCAGTCACAAAGTAACTTCTACTTTAGTCTAGATAAATTGCAATGTTATAATGATTGTTTTGTCAGTATGTAAACATTAACATATTATCTTATCTATATAACAACTGTTCGACATTTATTTTCTGCGAAGTAACTTACAGCCTGTAAACCTCTTGCCAGTATAAGTTTGATTTGTACAAAAAAAACCATAATGTCTTCTCACATGAAATCATTATTTTCCTATACTTTAACTTCATGTCGAACCATGTGGTTCTAATAATTCTGGACTTAAGTAGGATCATTCCTATTCAATTTCTTTATTTTTTTATGATACTTCTCTTGTATTAAATTACTGTCTACAAACAGTTTTTTTCTGAGATTGATGCTTTCGAAAAAGGTTGACCTTCTAGTTATTTTGTTTACTTCTATAACCATTTTACTAACCAATAGACATGGTGAATCATTTAGCAAATACCAAGTTGAGTCACAGCCAAAACCTATTAAAGTTTCATCTCTCTGAACTATGTAAAATAATTTCATAAAAGTGTTCTTACAATACACTTTGTCAACTTCATAGTTTTGCTACCATTTGATTTATTAGTTCTTATATGACTTATAAACATGCATAATCTATTTTTTTTAATAGACATTCAAGTCTATAATTAGTTCAAGGTCATAAACAAGTTTTAAAAAGAGTTTATGATTCTACATAAACTACGTTGTGCCACTTATAAATGTTACAACTTGAAAAATCGTTATTACAAGAGATTAACCATATATAAACTATAATGTTTCTACATAAGAGAACTATAGTTGTTTGGTGGTTAAAAATATTTTAACTTAAGTTCTCCCATAACATATGACCTCCAACCAAATCAAGGTCAAGGTTTAAAGAAAAGAAAGGATTACCAACATTTATATTGTATTAACGATGTTACAATATAATAAACATAAGGTTAATGATGAAATAAGTTCTATGCATGAACGATTTCGGGCATTTACTAAAGTTTAAAGGTGTCACTTCTTGCTAGGTCAACGTAAATCATATCATTGATATTCTAATACTAATCTAGCATATGATATGATGAACGATGTAATCAATTTACAAGGCAATAATTTGGTTTATGATATAGTTTACGCATCGTGATTCAATGATTAAATAATTGGATAATATTGTATGCAGGAGACTATAGAAAACGATCCACTGCATGGTTTGATTTAACATGACCATGTGGTATTCTCTCAGCCAAGCGTGGAAGATATAAGAACCATTGTAACCCTAAACCTTTTCATTTCTCTTTCACAGTTCGCGTTGGCCCTTAAGGCTGCTCCGCTTGGTTTTCATGGAAGCCACCAGTCCTCTTCTACTCTAGTAGTTTCGAGTCTTGGGTTAGCATTGCCTTTACCTCCAGTATTTGGTTTTAAAGTCATTCTTAGTGGCTGTGAGTTCTCACTCTGCTAGCTTTGTTGAGCCTATCGTTTCCCTTGGCTCGTTGTCTGCTGAATCTTCCTTTCATCATCCTCATGGCTCGTTGGGTAAATGTTTTACAAAGTTTGTTGGTGACAGTAAATCCATGAGGCTGTTCAACGTTTCAAACACAGGTAAAATTTGTTTTTAATGTTCCTTTAACTTGCAGCAGGTGTTTTTGTTGTTCGATAGTATAAACAAATCTTAGGTTATTTATTTACTGACCTTCATATTTTAAACTCTTTGCAGGGGCTCGCAACTTGTACACTCACGATGGAGGAAGTATGCATACAATCTTCGAATGTCATGGCTCGTGGCTTAATACGGGTAATCCCTGTGGTGAAAAAAAATGTTGGGTTTTACCCTACTTGTATCAGGGTGGTCATTTGGAATAACCCAAAGTTCAGAAGCTTTCCTAGACACACCATAAGATATGCGGTCTCTTTTACAGGTCGTTTGTTGATTTACATAGTTTCAAACCCTCGCTAGTCGATAGGTAGAGTCGGTTTTAAACTGCGCAATGTAATTATTTTTGTTTGATGTTTAGCTTTACGACTTGTTTAAAATTTAAACAATAGCTCTCTTGTAAAGATAGTTCTATCTTCAAGCTTGTTTTAATTTTGTTGGAATATAATCCGTCGGGATTATATTTTGTAAATAAATAAAGGAAAATGAATAGTTATGTAGGAAGCTGAAAAGGCTAGTCGGAAGATAAAACTCAACCAGCATATGTAATGTATAAATAAATGATTTTGCAATGGAATAAATGAATTCAAGAGTTATTTTACCTAAAAGTGGTATCAGAGCTCCATAACTCCTTCCTGCATGCCTGCCATTCTTCCTGCCAGACCTCCATTCTTCTCTTTGTCAATTCGTTTCAGACTGCCTGCCCATTGTCCGTCTACATCCGAGCGTTTCTCCTGCCAGCCTGCATACATTCATTGTATGCGTTACAGTTCCATAACTACGTTGAGGAATGCTTCTGATATTGAGGTATAGACTATACATTAGTCTTTTGAATCCTGCGTTTTGTTTCAAAAGATTATTTGTATTGCTGCATAGATAGAAGCTGCGTTCTTATCTCTTGTTACTCCCTCAATCCTATACACAGTTTTTGACTGCTCTCTGCTAGAATGATTATATGCCTAACCCTAATTTTGTATAATAATAAGTTCATCTCTTGTTCACCGTATTATTTCATACTTCATGTTATTGCTGAGACCTCCATCGTGTTTCCACCCAGCTTCTTTCTCATTGTAGAGATTTCCTCTACTTGCTATCCATAATTTTAAATAAAGCTTTCAATGTTTTATCAGTGAGAGATTACTCTTAAGTACCAGAACTACATTCTCTAATTCTACACTCACACTAATGTTGAGACCTCTTCCAACAACATCCTCTAGCTACATCCTGGTACTGAATTTATTGCGTTTGTTGACCTATCTTGGAGGGTCGTGATCCATCCCTTTATTATATCTGTGGAGAAGTGAAAGAAATTGTTGTTGCCTAATGTGAAAATGACACATTCGGGATCCATGCTCTAAGGGATTGAAGCCGCATTGCTAATTTATTGCTGCAAGTTTGTTGGAGAACGATGATAGAAGGATGAAGACTCGTTCTCTCATACATTTACGTGGAGACCGTGAAGACTGCGTTGACAAGAAGCTGTGATATGCTGTTGATTGAATTTACGTGAAGCGTGAAGCATAACTGTGTTGATGTAATTCCTTTGAATGCCAGTGACTGAATACTGATGGTGAATATTCACATAGTTTCTAAAGTGTATGGAGGTAAAGTCTTGGTGTTTTATTTACTTATAACCGTTGGAAGTGCATAAAACCTAATTTATGCCCTAATTCCTGTGCGTGGAGTTTTCTGGTAAATTCTATAAATATTTTCATATGTACCATATGGATGCTGCGTATTGAAGAGGCACGTGACTGCTGTATTAAATATTTTAGTTTGGATGTATACGTATGGGAGTATTGGGTTTCCTCCTTTCGATTTGAAGCTGTGTGTTGACGTCGTGACCATTACATGAGAATATTGTTGGTGTTTGCTGTGAATTCCTTCTTGGTTGAGTGTTGTTGTGTGTTGAACTTGAAACCGTGACCATTACATGTGAATGTTGTTGGTGTTTTTTCCCTCATTCAAATGCATGGAGTGTATTGCAATCGTGAACTTGAATAGTATAATCTTGAAACTATTGATTGGTGCTATTCAAAACCCTATATTTTGTGTGGAGCTACGAGCTATTTCTTCTGAATGTGAAGACCATTGCTGCGACTGAAGACCAAACTGAAGACTGTTTGAAGAGTGTGAACTACTAGAAGTGCAGCGAACTCAATTGTTTGAGTATTCTACAAGTCTGATGCAATATTTTTGTATAGATGTATTATTATGATTGTTCATAAAAGAATTTGAATTGTACTTGTAAACAACACTCTAGAATTATTAACACAGGGCTACAGAATTATTTTTGTTGTAAAGCTTGAGGAAGGTGGCAGAGACTTAGACCTGCACCTTTACTCTTTCTTCTTTTTCTCCTATTGTTTTAGTTGCAAGATTCAATCACAGAAGATGCAATCTATAGCATCTATAGTTGGTGCCACTCTCACTGGCAAAGACCAATCCGAAGATCATCCCAAAGGAGAAAGCAGCAAGAGAGGCATAGGAAGAAGAAACTGCAGAGGTAGAGGAGGCAGCAAAAGATCAAATTTGAAGTGCAAGCATTGTGGAAAGATTGGACACACAACAGATCAGTGTTGGGCTTCGTGGGACTCCATCAAAGACAAACATAACCAGAAGAAAGATGACAATAAGAACCAAGATGCTAGTAAATCTTCAGATTCTGCTCATTGTATTGTTGCACATTGTAATCTTGGTATTAATGAAATGATTTCACTTTCATATTACACAGACTGTTGGCTACTTGATAGTGGTGCAACATCACACATGACTTTTAGAAAAGACTGTTTTGAAGAACTTAATGAAACAATAAATGGCATAGTTTACTTTGCAGATAAGTCAAGTCTTAAACGAAAGGGAATGGGCACCATTCGGCTGAATATGCCTGGATTCCCTGATTTCTTGTTGAAGAATGTTCTTTATCTTCCAGAGTTGCAGAGAAGCCTTCTGTCCTTGGTGCAGATTCGATAGCAAGGCCATTCCATCCACATGTTTGATGGAATCATAGAAATAAGAAATTCCTCTGACAACCAAGTCATCATGACTGGATACGAATATGGGAAGCTGCTGAAGCTAAAGGGTTCATCTGCAAGGGTTCAGAACTATGCCTACCTCTCTCAGCATGGAGAAGGTAATTTGTCATCAAGTTTATTGTGGCATGCAAGATTTGGTCATCTAAATTATAACAGTCTTCGTTTGTTGAGAAAGAATGGTGTATTTGGTTTTCCCACCATTCCCAAAGAGAAGAGAAAATGTGATGCATGTATATTAGGGAAACACAGTAAACTTCCATTCCATGAATCTAATTTCAGAGCAAGTAGGAAATTAGAATTAGTGCATTCTGATTTATGTGGCCCAATTCCAACTCCTTCTACCAATGGGAATAAGTATTTTATGACCTTTGTTGATGACTACTCAAGAATGTGCTAGATTTACTCATTAAAGACAAAATCAGAAGCATTTCAAACATTCAAGGACTTTCATGCATTGATAGAAAAACAAGCACAATTTAAAATTGGTACACTTCGTACTGACAATGGGAAAGAATACACTTCAAATGATTTTGAAGATTATCTTCGCCAACATGGAATTTCACATTAGACTACAGTTCCCTACAATCCTCAACAAAAAAGTGTAGCAGAAAGAATGAACAGAACCATAATGAATATGGTACAATCAATGATGTTTTTTAAGAATGTAAAACTAATGTTTTGGGGTGATGCAGTGAAATGTGCAGCCTATTTGAGAAATAGAAGTCCCTCAAATGCTCTTGATAACAAGACTCCACATGAAATGTGATTTGGCCATCTCCCTTTAGTCAGGCATCTCAGAGTTTTTGGTTCCACCTGTTATGCCTTGATTCCAAAGGAGCAAAGAAACAAGCTTGGTGCTCGAAGCAGAAAATGCATTTTCTTGGGGTACGAAGAAAACTCCAAGGCATACCGTCTGTATGATGAGGTAAACAAGAAGTTTGTTATTTCCAGAGATGTCATTTTTCTTGAGACTAATAAAAATGACCAGTCCATTGAGAGACAACTTGATCATTTGGAAAAATATCCTCATCCAAAGAAATATTCTGAAAATGAATATGAAATTCCAAACCTTGAAGGGGGGATTCCTATTCTAGATCAACCTTTGGAATTTCCATATGAAGCACCAACTCACCCACATGAAGAAGATCCTGCTACTTCACCTAAACAAGAGATTCAACTGGATGATGTGATTGAGAGACTTGGAAGACTCAACCTTGAAGGAAATGAAGCACCACCAGCTAATCAACCAACACCATCACGGAAGATTCCTAAATGGGCCACAAAGACACTTGAAAGTGTCCATCCGGATGAAGTTGGAAAGATGGGAACGAGAAGTTCAAAAAGACATGAAGATGGAGGAGAAGCAGATAATTTAGGTGATGACATGGATGTATCATTTGATTGTGAATTTAATTTATCTACTAACTTTGAACCAACTTCCTTTGAAGAATCTTCTACTCGAGTTGAGTGGAAAGAAGCTATGCAGAATGATTATGATGCACTCATGAAGAATGGAACTTGGAAGCTGGTTGACCCTCCAGTTGGAACCAAACCAATTGGCTGCAAGTGGGTGTACAAGAACAAATACAGATCAGATGGCTCACTTGACAAGCACAAAGCAAGGCTTGTAGCAAAAGGCTATGCTCAGAAGGAAGGAATTGACTATGAAGAAACGTTTTCTCCTACAGCAAAATGGGCTACCATCTGTACCTTACTCTCTTTAGCTGCTCAGAATGGGTGGAAAGTTCATCAGATGGATGTGAAGACTGATTTCTTGAATGGAGACTTGAAAGAGAATGTCTTCATGTCTCAGCCAGAAGGCTTTGTTGTGAAAGGAAAAGAACAAAAGGTATGCAAGCTTGTCAAATCCTTGTATGGCCTAAAACAAGCGCCTCGCACATGGTATGAAAAATTAACCGAGCATATTTTGAAGTTAAATTTCGAAAATTTTGATCTTGATGATGCGACACTATTTATAAAGAAAGTTGGAATATCTGTTGTGTATCTTGTGGTGTACGTAGATGATCTTTTGATGACAGGGAACAATGAGAGCTATATAACATCCATAAAGAAAGATTTGAAAAAGATCTTTGAAATGACAGATATGGGACATCTCCACTATTACTTAGGAATTGAAGTCACTCAACATCCTAAGTACATATTCCTATCTCAGAAAAAATATGTTGGAGAACTACTAGACAAATTTTGCATGACAGAATGCAACCCTATCTCTACTCCAATGGAACAGAAAATGAAGCTCACATCAAGCGAAGCAAAAGAATTTGAGGATTCGACCAAGTATCGACAACTTGTAGGAAGACTTATCTACCTTACAACAACTAGACCAGATATTTCTTATGTTGTTCGCATACTTTCAAGGTTCATGCATAAACCTTGTGAAGGACACTGGTCAGCTGCAAAAAGAGTTCTAAGATACTTGAAGGGGACTCAAGACGTTGGACTCAAGTACTCTAAGGTGGATGAATTCAATCTTATTGGGTACTCAGACTCATATTTTGATGGCGATAAGGAGACAAGAGTATAAACTTCTGGATACACTATGAGTCTTGGATCAGCAGCTGTCTCATGGAGATCATGCAAACAGTCAGTTCCGGCAGATTCAACAACAGAAGCAGAATATGTAGTTGCAGCTAAAGCAACGAAAGAAATAGTATGGCTCAGGAAGATACTTGAAGATTTGCAAGAAAAACAAGAGAACTCCACTCCATTATTGATCGACAATATTTTTGCAATCAAGCTGGCTAAGAATCCAAGATTCCATGATCGAACCAAACACATCAACACAAAGTATCATTTGATTCGACATCATGTAGAGGCCAAGACAATCCATCTTCGACATCGTTCCACAAATGATCAAGTTGCAGACATCTTCACCAAAGCGCTTGGACGAGAAAAAAATGAAAGATTCAGAAACATGCTCGGACTTACTAACACCCCTTCGTATTAAGGGGGGGATTGTTGGAATATAATCCGTCGGGATTATATTTTGTAAATAAATAAAGGAAAATGAATAGTTATGTAGGAAGCTGAAAAGGCTGGTCGAAAGATGAAAGTCAACCAGCATATGTAATGTATAAATAAATGATTTTGCAATGGAATAAATGAATTCGGGAGTTATTTTACCTAACAAATTTATTGAAATGCTTAATATTATGCTCTGTGTAATTCAGGGTTTTTACCCTTCTTGACTGTAAGTGAAGTTTTTTGCGCTCTAATTTCAGTACTCTATAAAAGTTTATAATTAATGTTTTTAAGACTGATACATACAGTCATTGTTTAGTTATAAATCTTACTCATTTTTACTCACAGTTATGAGCTAGGGTTTATCCTATGGAAACCCTCGTTTTAAAACAAATTAATCTACTTAGTTTTTAACAATTTTTATTACTTATTTAGTTTGACTGTTAACTAGTATTACAATGTGTTGTGGAAATTCTAGTTTATAATAATTACCAATGTCTTTTTGTCTATCCTTAAAGGACTGCAAGTAATTTATAATAACCCATTTGTTTAGTAGTTACACAATCTAATTAATTTGGTTTATAATTTTGATGTATTAGCATTTGTAATTGTAATATATATAAGGGTTTCAACCCTGTCATTTACTTTTATGGATACATACTATTTGTAAAATTAAAAAGGAACAGTTCTTTTTATAAGTATACAATATGTATATGTTGTTCATTATTGTATGCTTGTTGTTTTTACTATTGGGATAATAAAATGGAAATGATAGAATAACTTAAATATTATGAATAAGTTTGTTCTTAGTACCATGTTTATTCTTTACATTTCTTTACTTAGTTAGTAATATATGTTAGTGTTAAATTACTATGATTAGTAATTAAACTGTATATTTATTAGTTTATACCTTTATTGAATTAATATAAACAAATAGTTTAGCTATAACTTTTCTACTGCATAAGCAAGAGGTTAATGAATAAAATACAAAGAAAATATATATATACATGACACAGTTTATCATCATGCATAAAAAAATAATTGTACTGTATTAAATACATTTTATTTACTTGAGTAACTTATTACTATGATAAACCTTCTACCTGTGGTGAGTTATGGCTATTTCTTTTCTAGCCTACTTACATCAACAAACTGGTTAATAGTAAAAGAAATAGACAGGTTATTATTCTTTTCTGAAGATAACCTACAAACAGAAATAAATTATTCTAATATGATGAAATATATAATACATCTATTCAATTCAGTCTTCTATCATATTCTTCATCTATTTTTAAACACACTACCTGTGCTAGAGTATGGTCTGGTTTATTCCAGACGGGGAAAAACAAAGGTAGGATTATTTCATCATTTTCAGATTCAATATTCAAATAACTAAAGGGTTACTAGCTCTATCAGTTCACTACAAAACATGTAATCATTTATCAATCATTCATTCTCAAATATAAACTTTTAACACAGTAAATAAAAGACTGTAGAACCTATTTAAAGCTGGATGAAAACAGCGTTGGGAGGCTGTTCCTCCCTACCAATTCCTGGATATCACTCAAACAACGTCTTCTCAGGACCCCCGAGCCTTTTCCTGGTCTCCTTGGCTAAGAACTGGTGGAGCAAGCATCAAAATACTAGTCCAATGACTTAGTACTACCTCTGCACTAAGCAGCAAGATCCTTTAGCTGAAAAGTTGTACTAGATCACTTTTTGCAGTTTACCCCTCAAACAGCTTCCACAAATTCCATTCCCAATGAAATCCTTTGAAGTACATTCACCTGAATGTTTCTCTTCTTGGAATGAGCAGCCTCAGCTCTCTTCAATGGGCCATTTTATTAAGATTACCTAGGTCTTTTTGGGTTAGTTGTCATTAATTGAGCCACCTACTTTAATCCCACTTTCTTGGGGGATCATGACCCCAAATGTAGGGAGTTTGCCACCTGCAACATTGGAAGTGTTTGAGGATGTTGCCACTTGTCTATTTTCTCTCCACCCAGTCTCCTCCACCAACTTGACCAGTAACACTCTTTTTAACAGCTCTCCCAAGCTGTTGTCTCCACTTTTTATTTATTTATAATTAAAATATTCATAATTACATTCAACATCCTTGACTCTGCTGAGTCATCAATTACAACTTAGTATAAAATTTAACATATTGTCATGAAATAAAATCAAATATGATAATATTATTTTTGCAAAATTGGGGCATGTGACATACACACCCCCTTAGAATATAACATCGTCCTCGATGTTATTTATTCTTCATCCTCAGAATTCCCCTGGAACAGAATTGGATATGCATCTCGTATTTTACTTTCCAATTCCCAGGCGGCTTCCTCTGGACTAGGGTGCTTCCCTTGCACCTTTACATGTCCAATGGTGCGGTTCTGAAGTGTAATCTCCCTCCTCCCAAGGATACAGTCCGGTTCCACCAGAAAATCCCCTTCTGGTTCCACCTGTACATCATTCCAGTTAACAACATGAGTAGCTTCATGAACATTTCTTTAAAACGAAAATGTGAAAAACATTATGTACTCTTAAGTTGGGTGGTAATGCTAATTGATAAGCTACTTGTCCAATCCTAGACAGAATTTCAAATGGACCACAATAACAAGGTTCCAATTTTGCACAACTCCCCAGACTCAGAGAGCTATTTTTGGGCCTTACCTTAATAAACACATGTTCACCTACCTGAAACTCCTTTGGAGTTATTTTTAAGTCTGCTTGACTTTTATACCGATCTTGTGCCACTTTCATATTTCCCTGCACTTGTTTTACAATTTCTTCATTTTCTTTTAACAGTTCTGGACCCAATACCAGTCTATCTACTAGATTACTCCAAGATATAGGAGTATTAAATTTTCGTCCATATAAAATTTCAAAAGGACTAAATCTAGCTGATGTCTGATAATTATTATTATAAGCAAATTCTACCAGATGTAAATAATCCTCCCATTTACCTGGCTGGTCTTTCACATACATTCTTAATAGATCTTCCAGTACCTGGTTTACCCTTTCAGTTTGTCCATCTGTTTGACGATGGAAAGAAGTACTGAAATTTAATGTAGTGTTTAACCCTTTAAACAAAGACTTCCAAGAGTTTCCTGTAAACTTTGGATCTCTATCTGAGATTATGAATTTTGGTACTCCATGCAATCGAAAAATCTGTTTTAGAAAAATATCAGCTATGTTTGCATCTTTATAAGTAGTTTTAACAGGTATAAAGTGAGTTGCTTTGCTTAAATTATCAACTACTACCATGATAGAATCATTCTGATTTTGATTTCAAGGCAGCCCAGTAATAAAATCTAGACTAATTATCTCCCATTTCCAGCTAGGGATGGGTAAAGCCTGAAGCAAACCAGTTGGGTGTTAATGTTCAGTTTTTACCTATTGACATTCAAAACACCTAGCAATATATTCTGCTACTTCAGTTTTCATATTTGGCTAGAAATACTCTTTTCTTAACATGTTTATAGTCTTTTGATAACCTGGATGACTTGAATATGGTGTTTTATTGATTTCATCCAGAATTAACAGCTTAACTTTAGGTACGTTAGGTACATACATCCTATCTTTATACAGTAAAAATTCTTTTTCATTTAAACTGTAACCCTTAATTAAGTTTTCTGTTGGATTTTCTTTAGCTTTAGCTTGCAAATTCTGGTAAATTTCATTTTGTTATATTCCTTCTTTAAGCTATTCATCTAAATCTGAAACATAGGTGCTGATAGCTGCTGCAAAATTCAATTTTACATTCCTACTTAATGCATCAACAACTTTAATTTATTTACCTTTCATATGCTGAATTTTGAAATCATACTCGCTTAAGAAAGCTAACCACCTAGCTTGTCCGGCATTTAAATTTGGCTGATCTAAAAGATACTTCAATCATTTATTCTTAGTCATTAAAACAAATTTTCTGCCAATTAGGTGATGTCGTCACATCTTTAAGGCGTGTCTCACAGCTGCTAATTCTAGATCATATGTTGCATAATTCTTTTCATGAACTTTTAACTCTCTAGACTCATAGGCAATAACATGCCCTTCTTGAGTCAGAACACCACCTAAGCCATCATTACAAGCGTCAGTGCACACTACAAATTCTTTATGAGGATCTGCTATTCTTAAAATAGGTGCGCTGGTTAATAAAGTTTTTAAATTTTTAAATCTTTCTTCACATTTTGGATTCCAGTCGAACTTCTTTCCTTTCTTTTGTAAGGAAGTTATTGGATTTGCTATCCTCAAAAAACCTTCAATGAACCTCCGATAGTAACCAGTAATGCCCATGAAAGATCGAACATCTGTCACATCCTTAGGAACCAGTCAATCTTCGATTGCCCTTATCTTTTCAGGATCTATGAAAATTCCTTCCTTAGTCACGACATGACCTAAATACTGAATCTTATCCTTGAAGAAATCACATTTACTAATCTTTGCGAAGAGTTGATATTCTCGCAACTCTTGCAAAAAAAAATTTAGATGTTCTTTATGTTCTTCTTCATTTTTTGAATAGATTAGAATGTCGTCGATAAACACGACCACAAACTTATCTAAATATTTATGCATCACGTTGTTCAATAGATACATGAAAATAGTTGGGGCATTAGTAAGCCCGAATGACATTACGACAAATTCGTAATGACCATATCTTGTTCTAAAAGCTGTCTTAAAGATGTATTCATCTTTAATCCTTACTTGATGATATCAAGACCTTAAATCTTTTTTCGAAAACACCATGGCTCCACGTAGTTGATCAAACAGATCATCTATGCGGGGCAACGGATATCAATTTTTGATGGTCATCTTACTTAACTGGCGGTAATCTATGCAAAGTCACATGGTTCTGTCCTTCTACTTAACGAAGATGACAGGTGCCCCCCAGGGAGACACACTTGGGCGAATATTTTTTTTTATCAATTAACTCTTTTAATTGAGATTTTAATTCATTAAGTTCAAGTATGTTCATTGGATAAGGGGCCTTTGAGCTAGGTACTGCACCTGGTACCAATTCAATGGTGAAATCCAATTCCCTTTTCGGAGGTAATCCCAGAATCTCTTCTGGGAATACATCAACATATTCTCTTAATACTAGTATGTCTTCCAGTTTTAACTTATCTGTTTTAATTAAACTTTCCTCATCAGTTATTATTACTTCATAAGCTTTACATCCCTTTCTAACAGCTCTCTTAAGATGTAGGGCAGAAATCTTCCTTATGGTAGTTTTTCTAGGGATTCCTTTAACACTTACTGGTTTTTCGTCACTGTTTAAGCATGTGAAAGTTTTATCATAACAGTTTAGAATTCCTCTATATTGTTCTAACCAGTCCATCCCAATCAGCAAATCATAAGAACCAAGAGGCGAAACATTAATTTTAACAACAATTTCCAATTTATCCATAACTATTGCACATTCTTTAACAAAACAAGTTACTTTTCTTTTAGCACCAGTGGCTAACTGAACCAACCAAGAATTCTCAAATTTTTCAACAAATAATTTACATTTTTCTACCATTTGAGGTGCAATATAACTGAGACTAGCTCCTGGATCAATCAAAATAGTTACAAGGGTTTGATTTATCATACCTTCTACTTCCACCATGGAAGTCTGATATTCAGCTTGTCGATTCTCCAAAGCTGTGTTGATTCTAGGTATGCTCCTTGCTAGCTCCCCAATGGTCATCTCCTCCTGTATAGTATGAATGTTGCTAACAGTCTTCTTCCGATTAGGAAATACTGAAGCATAGTGTGGGCCATTACACTCCCAGCACTTGATAGGCTCTTTGCGCTCAAATTTCTTGGTAAAATTTCCCTGATTATTTGCAAATTCCTTACCTTTAGAATTATTTTGATTGTTTGGTGTATTGCTCTTGTTTCCCTGGAAATTCTTGTTATTAGAATAATTTTTGGCTTTATTGTTTTTGAAATTTCTATTAGGCACAAAATCCTTCTTCTTTTGCTCAAACTGATTATTATTTTTCTTAGCTTTCTAGTTGGCCAAGCCTTCTTTCTTCCGATTCTGCTCAAAACAGAAGTTAGCTTTTCTCATAGCTTCCTCCAAGGTCTTTGGGTTATCATATTCAATTCTATATTTAATATGATAAGGTAGATAGCTAAGAAACTTCTATACCTTTGGTTTCTCATCTACAAGGTATGGTACATACCTAATTAGACTTAAGAACTTGTTGTTCAGATCCTTCATTGTCATTGATCCTAACTTCAGCTCATAAAACTCTTTGGCTCTCTCCTCATAATACTGCACAGACAGGAATTTATTTTTGAAATGCCTCTTAAAGGTACTCCAGTTAACATCTTTCTCTTTTATGCCCTCAACTCTTTTCAAGTCCTGCCACCAAATGTCAGCCTTTCCTGAGAGGTTATATATAGCGATTCTAGGATTTAACTGGTTAGAATAATTATATATATGGAAGTACTTCTTCAGCCCAAATAACCAGGATTCAGCTTCCTCCCCCTTCTCGGTCTCTCCATTAAAGGTTGGTGGTTTCATCTTTTTGAATTCCCTGGAAATCTCCTCATAAGGTTTGTATTTCCTCTTTTTAGTGTACAGATAATCATCACTACTGTCACTAGTAGTATGATAGTTTTGTTGTTCACCAAACACTTCAGAAGACGAACTACTTTCAGTTTTAGTATGTTTCATCTTTGTATATTTACATTGATAACTGGCATCTTCTGATTTTGATCTTCTACCCCCACCCTCAGTTTGAAACTTTTCAGTTAGGATCTAATTCAGCTCTTCTTGAGCCCTCGAAATCCTTTCATTTTCTCGCTTTACAAACTCCATTTCAGTTTTTAAGTCTTTTACAGATTGTAACAATTCTGAGGAATTGGTAGTTAAGTCCTTTGGTATAGGATCTCTTGGTAAATTTCTTGTTTCAGTAGCTGGAGATTCCTCCTCTTCATATTCTTCCAGCCTTTCTATACCTGCCTGTTAAACCTCAGAAAACAATTCTTTGCTGCTGTTCAAGTTTTCACAGGAAGATGTTTGAGATGAGTTCATATGGAGAACCTGTGTGTGGTTTTTGTACTCGACGTACGTTTCGAACTGCTCAGTTGAGTCCATCATCAGGAGCATGTTTGGCTCATTATTAATTATGTGCTTTAATGTCCTTTATTAATATTAATTTTTAATTTATTATTGAGACTAATGTCGGCTGACTTGTTTGTTGTTGTTTTTAATTATTGAGGCTTAATGTTGGCCAACTTCTTGTTGTTGTTTTTTAAAAAGGTTTAGAATTGGTTTCCAAGATTCGCTGAGAATTAGTCCATCATCCCTGTTAAAATTTTTTGGTCATTTTTCGATTTCCAAAGCTTCACGGATTCGCCTCTTATTGTAATGTTCCTCCACAGCGATGACTTTAGCCTTCTCTATGCAAATGTGGTGATTGGTTTTTTTGGAGTGTTCAGCTACTGCTGAATTTTTTGTTCTTTCATGTTTTATGTCTGCGCAATGTTCCTTTAACATTGTTTTTATTGATCTTCCCGTCTCTCCAATGTACTCCTCCTCACATGAACAAAGAAATGAATATACTCCTTTTTTGAGCATGGGATCAACTGGATCTTTCGCTTTGTCCAACATGTTTCTTAAACAGTTGGGAGGGGAGAAAGTAGTTTCGATGTGTTTCTTTCTTAATAGTCTGGCTATTTTGTCGGTGGTACCTTGGATATATGGGAGGACCACCTTTTTTGTGTTCTCGGTTTGTTTCTTTTTGTTGCCATCTCTTATTAAGAGGTTTTTTGCCTTTTTGAATGCTCTGTTGATATCTTGTGATTTGTAACCATTTCCTTGAAGGACTTCAGCAAGATGTTTCAATTCTTCATCAAGATGTTCTTTGTCAGAAATTCTTATGGCTCTGATGGCAAGGGTGTTCAGGATTCCTAATTTTTGTGAGGGATGGTGATGGGATGTTGCATGTAAATATCTATCAGTATGCGTCTTTTTTCTGTATACTTGATGTGCCAATGATCCATCCTCATTTTTGTAATAAGAACGTCGAGGAAAGGAAGGCAATTGTTTTCTTGGACCTCCATTGTGAATTTTATGTGTTCGGACTGGTTATTGAGATGTGTAAGGAATTTGTTTAGGTTCTCTCTCCCATGTGTCCAAATGAGGTTTGTATCATCTACAAATCTTTTCCATTCACGAGGTTTTAGTGGAAATGACTCAATGGCTCTTTTTTCAAAATGTTCCATGTAGATGTTGGCCACTATTGGAGATAGTGGGGATCCCATCGCCACCCCATTGATTTGCTCATAGATTTCACCACGGAAGATGAAATAAGTGGATTTTAAGCAAATTCGGACCAGCTTAGCAATCTCATCATTGGTGATTTCTTTTATTACTTTGATTGCATCATCTACCGGGACTTTAGTGTACAGAGAGACTACATCGAAGCTTACGAGTAGATCATTTTCTTCTACGTGTAAATCTTTTATTCCTTTGACAAAGTGGGTAGAATATTTAACGTAGGATGATGTGTTGCCTACTAGTGGTTTTAGGGTTTTTGACAGAAATTTTGCTAATTGATAAGTGGGTGAGCCAATTGTGTTAACTATCGGTCGTAAGGGTACTCCTTCCTTATGAATTTTTGGTGCACTGTAAATTCTTGGGATAATCGTGCTTCTGGGTATTAGTTTCTTTTTGGTTACTTCATCCATGCTGGATTCAAAGATGGCCTTCTTAACTTCTTTAATGACTTTGTTGCTCGGGTCTCTTGATAGTTTTCTGTAGGCTCCGCTTGTTGTTAGGTTCTCTTGCATTTTGGAGATGTAGGCTTCTGTATCTAAGATGACCGTGGAGTTTCCCTTGTCTGCTTTTAATACTATTATGTCCTTGTTTTCCTTAAGTTTACGTATTGTTATGGCTTCATTTCTGCTGATGTTGCTTTTTGGTGGTGTTGCCTTCCTCAGGATTACAGCGCAGTCTTGTCTCAGTTCTTCTGCGGTTTCTTGTGGTAGAGACATCACAGCTTCTTCAACGGCGCATGTAATCTCTTCAGTTGGGACTCTCTTCGGTGCTATCATATAATTCTTTGTTTAATAACATTTAAAATAAAATACATCAGCATAATAATTTAATTTACTGTTTCATGAAAGCTAGTTGGGCTTCATCAAGGCCTAGTTTTTGAACCTTATGCTCAAATACCACATGTCAAAACCCCAAATTTTCACAAAAATTTAAAATTTTGAGATAACAATAAATGCTAAAACTTGCGGTTTACTAACAGCTAAAGGTTAGCAATAAAAGAAACAGTCAAGTGATTAGTATTACAAAATCTCAATTATGATAACTCAGTAGTTCTCTTTTGTAACAAGAATAAGGTTTACTTTCATATTGTTTTATTTCAGTTTACTGATGAGCTTCTTCATGTCAAGTAGGTGGGATCTAACTTTTGAATCTAGGGCTTACTTAGCATTATGCTAACGCAGAAGATTACAGGTTCTTACAGGTTTACAGGTATGATCGAATGAGTAACGTTTAAAAATTCATAAAGTAACCAGCAGTGTTTTATTTGCAATTATAAAGCTTAGTCATTAAGCTACTAAATTCCAAACAATTTCCATGAGGTAAAACCATTTGGCTTCCTTCAGGTTTTCTTGTAACAAAGTTCAGATGTACGTAGCGACAATAAGATATGTTTTGTGGCTCTAAAATTATAATCTCAGTTGCAAAGTAACTTCTACTTTAGTCTGCATAAATTACAATGTTATAATGATTGTTTTGTCAGTATGTAAACATTAACATATTATCTTATCTGTATAACAACTTGTTTAAATGTAGTCATTACGCAGTGGGAGATTGAGGTGTGAAAAGGAAACTGCGTTGGAGAGTTGAAGATATCGACGTTTCGAACCCTACTTTGGGATCATCATCAAGAGAACTTGAAGCTTATGATGAGAGAAGGGCGGCCCAAAAGGTATACATACTCGTTTTCATGAAAATCTAGAAAGAAGTCGGTTCTAGGTTAATGGAGGTAGTTTTAATTTTAATTTAAAAATAATTAATTAAATTTTTTTATTTTAAGGATTTTAACCAAAAGTTAATTTTAATATTTAACCCTTGTTTTAATTATTATATTAAAGTGTTAAAAAAATTATAATTTTTATAAAGTATTTTATATAAGGGCTAACAAAGGTTTATAAAAAGGCCATAGTTTAAAAGTAATACAAGGTCATAAAATTATAATTTTAATTAATTTTATTTTAAATTATTGAAAATTTTTGAACCTAAAATGTTAAAAGTTAAGAGCAAGGTAAAGATTTTTAAATTATAAATTTTTTAATTTATAATTTTTATAAAATCTTAATAATTTATATAAATGTCACCTAAAATTGCTTGCCAAAGTTTTAAGGGGAAAATAAAATTTTTAAGGGAAAAGTTCTAGGATAAGAGCAAGGTAAAGATTTTTAAATTATAATTTTTTTAATTATTTTTTATAAAATCATAATAATTTATGTAAATGTCACCTAAAATTGCTTGACAAAGTTTTAAGGGGGAAATAAAAATTTTGGGAAAATTCTAGGATAGTTTGAAGAAGTATTAGGTTTTAAAGTTTGGTTAAAATTTTTTAATAATTTTATTTTATTTTTATTTTAAAAATAAAAATTAAATTAAATTAAAAAATAAAAATTAAATTATTAAAAAATTTTAACCAAACTTTAAAACCTAATACTTCTTCAAACTATCCTAAAACTTTTCCCTTGCAAATTTTATTTCCCCCTTAAAACTTTGGCAAGCAATTTTAGGTAACATTTATATAAATTATTAAGATTTTATAAAAATTATAAATTAAAAAATTTATAATTTAAAAATCTTTACCTTGCTCTTAACTTTTAACATTTTAGGTTCAAAAATTTTCAATAATTTAAAATAAAATTAATTATAATTATAATTTTATGACCTTGTATTACTTTTAAAATGTGGCCTTTTTATAAACCTTTATTAGCCTTTATACAAAATACTTTATAAAAATTATAAAAAAAAAATTAACACTTTAATATAATAATTAAAACAAAGGTTAAATATTAAAATTAACCTTTGGTTAAAATCCTTAAAATAAAAAAATTTAATTAATTATTTTTAAATTAAAATTAAAACTACTTCCATTAACCTAGAACCAACTTTTTTCTAGATTTTCATGAAAACGAGTATGTATACCTTTTGGGCCGCCCTTCTCTCACCATAAGCTTCAAGTTCTCCTGATGATGATCCCAGAGTAGGGTTCGAAACGTTGAGATCTTCAACTCTCCAATGTATAACAAATGTTCGACATTTATTTTCTGCGAGGTAACTTATAGCCTGTAAACCTCTTGACAGTATAAGTTTGATTTGTACAAAAAAAACCATAATGTCTTCTCACATGAAATCATTATTTGCCTATACTTTAACTTCATGTCGAACCATGTGGTTCTAATAATTTTGGACTTAAGTAGGATCATTCCTATTCAATTTCTTAATTTTTTTATGATACTTCTCTTGTATTAAATTACTGTCTACAGACAGTTTTTTTCTGAGATTGATGCTTTCGAAAAAGGTCAGACCTTCTAGTTATTTTGTTTACTTCTATAACCATTTTACTAACCAATAAACATGGTGAATCATCTAGCAAATACCAAGTTGAGTCACAACCAAAACCTATCAAAGTTTCGTCGCTCTGAACTATGTAAAAGAATTTCATAAAAGTGTTCTTACAATACACTTTGTCAACTTTATAGTTTTGCTACCATTTGATTTATTAATTCTTATATGACTTATAAACAAGCATAATCTATTTTGTTTAATAGACATTCAAGTCTATAATTAGTTTTAAGGTCATAAACAAGTTTCAAAAAGAGTTTATGATTCTACATAAACTACGTTGTGCCACTTATAAATGTTACAACTTGAAAAATCGTTATTACAAGAGATTAACCATATATATAAATCTTTTAACTTAAGTTCTCCCATAACATATGACCTCCAACCAAATCAAGGTCAACGTTTAAAGAAAAGAAAGGATTACCAACATTTATATTGTATTAACGATGTTACAATATAATAAACATAAGGTTAATGATGAAATAAGTTCTATGCATGAATGATTTCGGGCATTTACCAAAGTTTAAAGGTGTCACTTCTTGCTAGGTCAATGTAAATCATATCGTTGATATTCTAATACTAATCTAGCATATGATATGATGAACGGTGTAATCGATTTACAAGGCAATAATTTGGTTTATGATATAGTTTATGCATCGTGATTCAATGATTAAATAATTGGATAATATTGTATACAGGCGACTATAGAAAACGATCCACTTCATGGTTTGATTTAACGTGACCACATGGTCTTCTCCTGGCCAAGCATGGAAGATATAAGAACCATCGTAACCCTAACCCTTTTCATTTCTCCTCTGCATTTCGTGCTGGCCCTTGAGGCTGCTCTGCTTGGTTTTCATGGCAGCCATTAGTCCTCTTCTGCTCCAATTGTTTCGAGTCTTGGGTTAGCATTTCCTTTACCTACGGTATTTGGTTTTAAAGCCATTCTTAGTGGCTGTGAGTTCTCACTCTGCTAACTTTGTTGAGCCTATCGTTGCCGTTGGCTCGCTGTATGCTCAATATTCCTTTCGTCGTCCTTGTGGCTCATTGTTGCATGAGGTTCAGTCTTTACAGACTGTTGGGTAAATGTTTTGCAAAGTCTGTTGGTGACAGTAAATCCATGAGGTTGTTCAACATTTCAAACACGGGTAAAAAAAATTTTTAATGTTCCTTTAACTTGCAGCAGGTGTTTCTGCTATTCGATAGTATAAACAATTCTTAGGTTATTTATTTACTAACCTTCGTCTTTTAAACTCTTTGCAAGGGCTCACAACTTGTACACTCACGGTGGAGGAAGTATGCGGACAGTCTTCGAATGTCGTGGCTCGTGGCTTAATGCAAGTAAGCCCTATGGTGAAAAAAAATGTTGGGTTTTACGCTACTTGTATCAGGGTCATCATTTGGAATAACCCAGAGTTGGGGAAGCTTTCCTAGAAACACCATAAGATATGCGGTCTCTTTTACAGGTCATTTGTTGATTTACACAGTTTCAAGCCCTCGCTAGTCAATGGGTAGACTCGGTTTTAAACTGAGCAATGTAATTATTTTTTATTGATGTTTAGCTTTACGGCTTCTTTAAAATTTAAACAACAGCTCTCTTGTAAAGATAGTTCTGTCTTCAAGCTTGTTTTAATTTATCGAAATGCTTAATATTACGCTCTGTGTAATTCAGGGTTTTTACCCTTCTCAACTATAAGTGAAGTTTTTGTGCTCTGATTTTAGTACTCTGTAAAAGTTTATAATTAATGTTTTTAAGACTAATACATACAGTCATTGTTTAGCTGTAAATCTTACTCGTTTTTACTCACAATTATGAGCTAGGGTTTATCCTGTGGAAACCCTCGTTTTAAAACAAATTATTCTACTTAGTTTTTAACAATTTTTATTACTTATTTAGTTTGACTGTTAACTAGTATTCCAATGTGTTGTGGAAATTCTAGTTTATAATAATTACCAATGTCTTTTTGCCTGTCCTTAAAGGACTACAAGTAATTTATAATAACCCATTTGTTTAGTAGTTACATAATCTAATTAATTTGGTTTATAACTTTAATGTATTGGCATTTGTAATTGTAATATATATAAGGGTTTCAACCCTGTCATTTACTTTTATAGATACATACTGTTTGTAAAATTAAAAAGCCTATAGTTCTTTTATAAGTATACAATATGTATATGTTGTTCATTATTGTATTCTTGTTGTTTTTACTATTGGGATAATAAAATGGAAATGATAGAATAACTTAAATATTATGAATAAGTTTGTTCTTAGTACCATGTTTATTCTTTACATTTCTTTACTTAGTTAGTAATATATGTTAGTGTTAAATTACTATGATTAGTAATTAAACTGTATATTTATTAGTTTATACCTTTATTGAATTAATATAAACAAATAGTTTAGCTCTAACTTTTCTACTGCATAAGCAAGAGGTTAATGAATAAAATACAAAGAAAATATATATATACATGACACAGTTTATCATCCTGCATAACAAAATAATTGTACTGTATTAAATACATCATGTTTACTTGAGTAACTTATTACTATGATAAACCTGCTACCTGTGGTGAGTTATGTCTATTTCTTTTCTAGCCTACTTACATCAACAAATTGGCTAACAGTAAAAGAAATAGATAGGTTATTGTTCTTTTCTGAAGATAACCTACAAACAGAAATAAATTATTCTGATATTATGAAATATATAATACATCTATTCAATTCAGTCTTCTATCATATTCTTCATCTATTTTTAAACACACTACCTATTCTATAGTATGGTCTGGTTTATTCCAGACGGGGAAAAACACAGGTAGGATTATTTCATCATTTTCAGATTCAATATTCAAATAACTAAAGGGTTACTAGCTCTATTAGTTCACTACAAAACATGTAATCATTTATCAATCATTCATTCTCAGATATAAACTTTTAACACAGTAAATAAAAGACTGTAGAACCTATTTAAAGTTGGATGACAACAACGTTGGGAGGTCGTTCCTCCCTACCAACTCATAGAGAGCACTCAAACAGCGTCTTCTCAGGACCCCTAAGCATGTTCCTTGTATCCTTAGCTGAGAACTGGTGGAGCAAGCATCAAAATAATAGTCCAATGACTCAGTACTAACTCTGCACTAAGCAGCAAGATCCTTCAGCTGAACAGTTGTACTAGATCACTTTCTGCAGTTTACCCCTCAAACACCTTCCACAAATTCCCTTCCCAATGAAATCCTTTGAAGTACATTCACCTGAATGTTTCTCTTCTTTGAATGAGCAGCCTTGGCTCTCTTCAATGGGCATTTTTATTAAGATATCCTAGGTCTTTTTGGGTTAGTTGTCATTAATTGAGCCACCTTCTTTGATCCCACTTTCTTGGGGGATCATGACCCCAAATGTAGCGAGGTTGCCACCTGCAACATTGGAAGTGTTTGAGGATGCTGCCACTTGTCTATTTGCTCTCCACCTAATCTCCTCCACCAACTTGACCAGTGACACTCTTTTTAACAGCTCTCCCAAGCTGTTCTCTCCACTTTTTATTTATTTATAATTAAAATATTTATAATTACATTTAACATCCTTGACTCTGCTGAGTCATCAATTACAACTTAGCATAAAATTTAACATATTGTCTTGAAATAAAATCAAATATGATAATATTATTTTTGCAAAATTGGGGCATGTGACAGTTCTTGACTTAAAACTGCTCCCATTGTTGTTCCACTAGAATCTATCTCCACTTGAAACACTTTATCAAAATTGGGCAAAGCCAAAATAGGCTTCTCAGTTATTTGTTCTTCAACAATTTAAAATTTCTATCAGCTGCTTCATTCCATTGGAAAGATTGTTTACTTCCTTTGAAAGTATCTATTAAAGGTGAACAAATCTGACTGAAATTCTTAATGAAATTCCTATAGAAACTATAAAGTCCATGAAAACTTCTTACCTCATAAGCATTCCTTGGAACTGGCCAATTTAAAATTGCTTACACTTTATCAGAATCAATTTTCATTCCTTCTTATGAAACCATGAACCCTAAGTAGACCAATTATTTTTTCAGGAAGCTACACTTCTTCAAATTTATCAGCAGCTTCTCCTTCTGTAAAGTCCTCAATACCAACTTAAGGTTCCTTAAATTCTCTTCTCTTTTCTGACTAAAAATCAAAATGTCATCTAGATATACTATCACAAATTTTCCAGTAAATTATTTCAGAACCTCATTCATCAATCTCATGAAAGTACTGGGTGCATTTGCAAGCCCAAATGGCATCACTAGCCACTCATATATACCATCATTAGTTTTAAATGTTTCTTTCCATTCATCCCATTCCCTTATTCTAATCTGATGATATCCAGTTTTCAAATCTATTTTGGAAAAATATGTTGAACCACTTAAATAGTCCATCAGATCATCAATTCTGCGTAAAGGAAATCTATACCTGATAGTGATCATGTAGATTTCCCTAGATTCAGTACACATTCTCCATCCACCATCTCTATTTGGACTTAGCACAGTGGGTACGACACAAGGAATCAATCTCTCTTTCACCAATCCCTTCTCCAATGGCTCTTGTACTTGTTGTTTGATTTCTTCATTTTCTAGAGGGTTTAATATGTACTTTGCTTTGTTAGGTAAACTTGCACTAGGTATTAACTCAATGTGATGACTAATACTTCTTACAGGAGGTAATTCATTTGGAAATTCATCCACAATAATATCAGCATACTCATCAAGGAAAGTTTTAACTTCATCTGGAAAATCATCTAAATTTGTAGAAGTTAAAATTACCTTCGGCTTACCAAAAAGAGAAAAATGTAGATCCTTTTCTTTCTGAACTTCCTGTAACAGTTCTTTTCCAAACATCGACAGAATGTTTGATCTTGAACTTCCCTGAATTGCTTCACCTTCCAAGGGTGACAAGGTATGTCTCTTCCCATCCTTCTCCATAAAATAAGTATTCTTTCTCCCATCATGAACAGTTTTTATGCCATACTGCCATGGCCTCCCTAAGAGTATATGGTACACATCCATAGGAATTATCTAACACAATATTTCATCCTTGTAAGTACCAATATGGAACTCCACATAACATTGCTCATTCACCAAAAGATGATTTCCTTTCTGTAACCAAGACACTTTGTAAGGAGTGGGATGCTTCATCATCTTCAATCCCATCGTCTCTACAATCTCTGTGAAAACCAAATTATCAGTACTACCACTATCAATAACTATTTTACAACACTTACCTTGTGACTTACACCTTGTTCTGAACGAGATTTTCCTTTGAACTGGTTCATGTACCTGTTTCTCTGTCTTCACCAAGACTCTCTTCAACATAAGAGCCTCTCCATCTTCTGGAGTATTATTCACCTCAGTTTCTTCTTTTGATTCTTCCTAAGCCTCTGTAACATTCACATTTATATGACCTGTAGATTTATTTCTTGGACAATCCCAAGACATATGTCCAATATCTCCACAAGTATAACATCTTACTCCTCTATTTCTACATCTTCCTCTAACTCCTCTTAATCATCCTCTCTGGAATTATTGACTGCTACTGTTAGAACTTTCAGCTTCATCTTTATAAGTTATACCTCCTCTATTTGTAACACCTCTGCCTCTTACCATGTTCTTTCCTTTGTCCCTCTAGTTTTGCTTTCTTAGAAATTTCTCTTCTACCTTTAAATATACCTGATATGCATCTTCTATAGTTTTCAAAATCAATAGACTAATTCATCATGTATATCACATCTCAACCCATTGATATACTTATCTACTTTTTCTAGACCTCCCTCTGTGTGTCCAGATCTAATATTCAGTCTAAAAAACTATTATGTATATTCTTTTATTGTTATAGCCTTATTTCTAAGTTTCTATAATTATCTAAGAAGATTTAACTAATATTCATTAGGCATAAATTGACTTTTAATCTTATGTAGCATCTTATCCCAAGAGTTAATTTTTTTCTTACCTTTTCTTTCTCGATGGATCTGGAGCTCATCCCACCAGATAGCTACATGTCCCTTCAATCTAGTAGCTACATATCTTACTTTCTTCTATCTCTTCAAAATCAAAGTATTTACTCGGAACACTAATCCAATCCATAAGTTCTTCAACATTTAAGTTACCTGAATACATAGGTACCTGTATTCTTGGTCTGCCACTAGTTTTCATCAACATCTTCAATATTTTAACTTCATCGAGATCTTCTTATTCTTCCTCGGAGGATTCAGATTCAGCTTCTTCATCACTGTCATTTTAATTGTCTGGATGTTTCTTTCTTTCCATAGCTTCTAACCTTTCTTCCAGTATTCTCATGTTTCTTTCCATTTCTATTTCTGTAGGTTGTCTTCCTCAACCACGTCCTATAGGAAATCCATGTATGCGTCCCCTTCTTGGAGGCATCTTTCTTCACAAACTCAAGTGACCAACTGAGCTACTACACAGAATCTGTATCCTGCTCTGATACCAAAACTGATGTCCTCAAGGACCAAACTAGATGCAAGACTTCAATTTACAGGATGAATTTCTTATTGAAATCTTCTTTCCAACCTTTAACCCAGATATCTTACCCTTCCGCAATATCCTTCTTACAAATTCCACCTTTCTGCAACTCATATTTTTCATAAACGTCGTTCCCAAAGACGTTTCTCGCAACTCCTTTTTCATAACACCCTTTTCCACAACACCTTTTCTGCAACTCCTTTTCCGAAACACTCTTTTCCGCAACACTGCGGGTTGCGGGATGTGGCTTTACAACTTTTTAAATTTAACTTCTGCAACTGCTTGCAGCTACAATGGTCTATTCTTCATATAGGTTGTGGGTTGTGGGTTGTGAAACTTGACTTATCGAAAATTGAGTTCCCGCAATTTTCATGTTCCCCGACATCTGCAATTTCAAAGTCTTCTGCACTGTTGATTCTTGCGAATTAGCTCTCGGTCGTTGATCTGTCTCCAGATACAGAACATATTCTAACTATTGATTTCCGTCATGATCTTTCTTCGTCATTTGATCTTCTCTGAGATATTTCTTTGTAGCTCACCAAATTTATCACTAAAAGGATCAAGTTCTCTACAACTCGTAAACTAAAGAATTTATAGACATAATTATATGGAGTGAACACAGTATGAATTCATATCTCTATAGATTTATATAAAACCGGGAATCCATCAAAATACACACGAAATGTAATCCTCTTTTCTTTATTCAACTAGATTAGAATTACAAACATAGAGAATTCAATTTATTCACTCCTTCTATGCACACTCTTTATTCTCTCATCTTTCACTCCTTCTATGCTCCCCTTCACTCCCTTAAACCTATTACAATCAAATTACTTTATAATACTCAAAAAAACATGTCAGATCCGACTAAGTTGGATCTAAGGACCTGATAAAAGAAAACCCTATCGAGAGGAGCCCTCTTCCTCTTGTACTACCAAATAGATTTGGCGTTCCAATTGGTTCATCAACTAGCCAACCCATTTGCCTCACAGAAGAAAGCAATGTTTACTCATCCCAAACATCAACTACACCAATATCCATGCCAACTACTGTGATTCCATTCAAAGCACTCAATCCCAACTACAAAAAATTATCCATCCAAGGTCATGTACTTGTGAAGACAACCATCCATGAATACACCAACCAACGAGTCCCAAGGAAACTCTTTTGCTTTGACCTTCTTGACTGTTTTGAAGAAGAGATCCATGTCTCTTCCATTAACAACTTTGTTGACACCTTCTATGCCCTTGTTGAAATAGGGATAGTGTACGTTGTCTCCAATGGCACAATTAAAACAAGAAACCCTTCATATAACCGTTTGAACAACCATCTTGAGATTATCCTTTCATCTACGTCAACCATCCACCCTTGTCTCGATGAATTTTCCTCTATTCCTTTACAGTCCTTCCACTTTAAAACAATCAATGACCTTCAAAGTTTACCTTCAAATTCCATGGTTGACCTTATTGGCATAGTCATCATTGTCTCCCCTGCATATATGATTCGGAAAAAAAGACGGTTTTGAAACAAGTAGGTGAACCGTTTTCCTCAGAGACACATCATGTTTTAGCATCGATTTCACGCTTTGGGGTCATCATTGCAACAATGAGGGTTCTTATCTTGCTTCATTATAATCCTCTGATCCACCACCTATGCTTGCAATAAAGGGTGGTCATCTTATTGATTACAATGGTAAAATAGTTGGAACTGTTCCCAGTAGTACCGTTCTTATTAATCCAGATATTGAGGCAACCCATCTCCTTCAAATATGATACATTGATCATGTATTTCCCACTGCATCACCATCCTTAAGTCACAAGTACAGAGGCTCTATGTCTCAAACACACCCAACTAAAACAATATTTGACTTGTAAAGCATGCAACCCTCTGATATGGCCCTATGGTTCTCTGTACACACTTCCATCATTGAAATAAAATGGGCGACTTCCACTTCCTTGCATGCCCTCTATTTGTTGATGGCATTCAATGTATGAAGAAAAATGAACATAGAGCTTACAACACTTGGCATTGCAGCAAATGTGATAGTGAATCAGAATGTGACTACATGTACATTTTAAAACTTTCCTTGCAAGACTGCATCGTCCAATCAATGGGGCCGCAAATTTTAATGATGCAACCAACCAACTACTTGGTATCTCTACAAAATATTTATGCTTGCTTGCAACCGAACCCTCAACCATAAAGGATATCTCTCTATAATTAACTTCACAACAATACCTTTTCACCTTGTCCATGAAGACAGAGACTTTCAACTCCACTACAATATTGAAGACAATCATTTTCAATTCTGAAGAGATTCCTTATGTTGTTGCATCATCCAAGCTCCTTGAATAAATGCATGCACTAACTACTCAAATCCAGCCTATTGCACGTCGTCTCTAACCTACCCTTCGTGTATTCCAGCCACCTCTTTAAGTCACCCTCCCACATCTTACTCTTCCCTCACTCATTTGTTCTACCTCCATATATTCGAGACATCATACCCTACAATACACCATCCTATCTCTCCAAATGCATTCCACTTCATCTCCACCCAATTATGTTTCTTCCACTTCATCATGGTCGCTATATCCCCCCCGCTTTCCTTCCTTCATTGCTTGTATATAAAATTTTACCTTACATTCCTACCTTTTTACAAATATCTGCACTGTATTTAGATACTATTAATTTTGTGCTCATGTGACTATATGTGATATCCTATACATTATGTGCTCTTTTTTTTAAGCACAACTTACATTGGTTCACATACACTATATTTATCTATATGTATCCATCTAACATTTCACATTTTCTTACATGTATACAATGTTTAATATGTCATCTATGTGTTTTTTATTCTACTATGTTTCTCCATGATTACTTTTCACATACATATATGCTCCATATACATCCACAAAATGTTTTATACCTTCTTTATTGCAACACTTTCACAATGCCTTTTTTTTAATATGCAGACATACATTTTTATTTGTAGTTTGTAGTTCTTGATTTTAATATGCATGCCTCAAATTTTTTTTACAAGCACACATTTATAACATTTGACAATCCCATCAATGTCTCCTCCAGTTTCAAGGCAAACTCCTTCTCTTCAACAACCTATTTCATCCGATAGTGCATATGAACAAAGAAATGCACACTGAAGGCTTCTTTATAGCCAAACAAAGGACCACCAAAATGCACAGGGACGTCTTCTTTATCAATCCATACATGCAAACATCAATGCTTCAATCAACCCTACCCCAATGCACACATCCACTACAGCCCCACCTCCAACCACCCCCTTACCATATGGTCACTTTTGCTTTCTTAACCAACTTGCTCTCCTCCACCCACAGCATGTTGCTTGATATGCAAGTAATCATATCCAAACATGAAAAAAAAGTTTTCAAATGTAATCTATACATGCTCTCGATGTACTAATGAGTGACATAGAAGTCACTTCTCCATAGATAACCACATGGATCCTAGAAAACAACCATGTGAAATTGCATGCCTGACTCAAATAGAAGAAATGCTAATTGCATGTGTCAATCCAATACTTCAAGTTACACATGCACATGGTGGTCAATACAAATACATCGACCATACTATTAGTTTCCCATAAGACAGCTCCACAATAGCCACGTCTCTTCCACGTCTCTTTCCAGACTTGGACATCTGTGTTGTTCACAAATTCATTGCTGCAAACAAGCCTTATGAATTCATTGTTAGCCATTCAAATTTCCTAGATGTATTGGAATTCAAAATTTCCAATAACCCATATTACAAGGATGTCCACCTTGACCTCCAAGCATTGCATGCTTTGCCACTTGAACCCATAGATGTGTCCTCCCTTATTTTCCATGCCACAAGCCCTGGGCTAGACCTCCAACTACCCTCACCTACTACTGATGATGCAACACCTTCAATGCCAATTCCAACAAACACCCAAACTTCATCCTTTGTTTTTTCACTCTCATATTCTTGCACTGAATAAATTAGGTGCTTTGCATCTACAAGCCCTACCACCCCTTAAACTTTAATTTATTGGCCCCACATTGGCATTTCTCCAATAAATGAATACAATACAAAAGGAATCCTCTCAATGGCATTCCCAACGTTATTTCCCATAAGGGTTCTCATGCTAAAGCAACCCCGTCTTTACGAAATAAATATGCAAGAATATGCTTTGCACCTTATCTGATTCCATGATAACAGGTTTTCCCAACACCCTCGCTTTCACTGCTACTTATACAACCTTATGATGTGTCATCGTAGCCAAGCCACCACACAGCTGTATTTGTTAAAAGTAACCTAGAAGACACCTTCCCCGCAACTATCTCATCTCTGTGCACACAACTCAACCAGATGCCAAATTCTCATGTTGTTGATGATGACATGCATTTTGGATCTACTCTTTGTGGCACTCTCTTGTTTTGGAACAAAATTTGAGGTTAACTATATGATATAATCACCCAACTTGGTAGCCAAAGATTTTTTTTTACCCTCAGTGCAACTCACACCAAATGTCATGACCTTCACATGCTCATGCCTTCCCATCCTCCCACTTCATTTCCTTCCCAATTCCAATGGAGAATTCATAACATTATAACCAATACACATACTATGTCTCTATATATGCACCATAGATTCACCGTCTTCCTTGAAGAGATCATGTTAAACACATTCCAAACA
Source organism: Pseudotsuga menziesii (assembly GCA_001517045.1). Taxonomy (NCBI): domain Eukaryota; kingdom Viridiplantae; phylum Streptophyta; class Pinopsida; order Pinales; family Pinaceae; genus Pseudotsuga; species Pseudotsuga menziesii. The sequence goes on along the minus strand of LPNX010217222.1, from coordinate 158,216 downwards.
AAAGATTATTGGTGTAGGTTTGTTCATCTCACTCGTTTCATTTTATTCCCCTTGTACTGCTTGACATTTCGACTTTTTTCCTAACTTTCTGTTTTTTTTCCTTCCCTTCATAATATAGGTATGAATGGAAAAACATAGATTCTACTCATACACACGGATTCCTTTGCTTCGAGGATACACCTAATATGGACAGCCTTTATTGGAATGATTCCCTCCCTGTCGATACTTCAAAAAAATATTTTGATAGCTTCTTAACTACATGGATCCCCGTCTCATGCATCTTCGTGTCCCTGCATTCCATCGAGTATCTCACCAAGACCCTTGCACACTTGAGTCATCCTCCATACGTGAAGGAAACCAAAATGAAAACTATGAAACCCTTGTCAATTCTATGCAATGACACACAAAATGCAACGAATCCTCTTTTCTTCGCCAAAAAAGAACAACCCTCGTTTGTCGATATGGTTTACCCTTTGAACTGCACAAAACATTTTCTGTATTCATTGACGCTTCTGGGAAAAATATATATATCCTGGCTATAAATGATGAACTTTTAAACATACACAACCCTCTTATGCTCTCAGTATGGAGAGATAACGTTGACTTCCAGCTAGTGCTCTCTCGTCATGTTGTCCTTGCATACAATTCAGAGTATGCTTCAAAAGTATAGAACAAATCTGAGAGCTACCATGATATTCTAACACGTATTGCACATTGCCCCTATAGAAGAGGGAATCTTACTGCCTATCCGAAAACTATTATATGAAACTGTGGCTAATCGAGGCATTGGTGTGCAAGACACCTACCATATGCTACAAAAACTTCCCTTTACTCTTTGTATTGGTACATTTGTTTCCCTAAACATTTCCCAAACCATTTTCAAATGTGTCTCATCATACCTCCCCAACATCCCCCCACCAACCAGCTTCATTTATGCATACATGCAAAGACCCCCCTCACTTGACTAACTACCCCTTCATGTTCTTGGTCCTTCTCTACACGTAGACACAAATGTCAATGGAAGCCCCACAAACCGACCAAAATCATGTGTGTCCTTCCTCATTTTCTTGACACACCTCCTTGCACCTCTCCTCTTTATGTCAATTTCTGTTGGAGTGAACTCCTCTTCTACAAACATTTTCATGAATTTCCAAATGATATTTGCTCCTTGAACTTGAAAATTGTCTCTGCATGGAAATACTTTCATGGGAGCTACAATTCCTGGCACATTGAATGACACTCTTCATCCCCTCTAGATATTTCTTTTGATACACCTCCCCTTCATGAAGTTCATCGTCCCTCCTCTATTAACATGTCCGAATGGGAACTCCTCTCTCAACTCCACCCTGGAAACAACCTGCAACTTGATGATCTTGAAATTCTTGGTCATTGTGAATTTGACACCAAACACAATTGGGGCCATGCACATATACCTTTACATTTGCAAGACTCAGCCATCCCATTCCTTGACTTGAACCGCTCATCGAATCAAGCACATCTACAACATTTTTCAACTTCTGCTTCTCCTGATTTCTTTTCTCCAACACAACACATAGCCTTTGAAATTATTATGTCCCACTACACACAACACACTACCAAAAAACCATTTCACATGATCATCCAAGGAACTGTAGGCACAGGAAAATCTTACTTAATTGGGTGCCTTGCAAGCTGCATTCTTTTCATCGTCTACAGATAACTCATCCCCCCTTCTCCTACTTGCTCCAATCGGTGTCGCAAAATTTTAAATAAATGTATGTAAAATACATTCTGGCCTTCGGATACCAATAAATACTAGGTTTCATCTTGAGGTCCAAGCCCTTGCCATCCTCCAAGAATGACTCTTCCATATACGTTATGTACTAATTGATGAGATGAGCTTCATTGGTCCAAAGCTCTTATCTAACATTGATTCTCGTCTTCATGAAGCATTCCATTCCCATCGAACGTGCCCTTTTGAAGGCCACTTTATCATCCTCATAGGTGAACTTGGTCAAATTCCCCCTATCAAATATATCCCCATGTATGTAGAAGCATCGCGTTGAAACACACTTTTGCATACCTTTGACACCTTCATAACACTCTCAATGGTTTTTCGTCAACAAGGAGACCACCCTTCTCAGATTCAATTCTGACAAATTCTCCTCAATATTAGGAATGCAACACCAACTATTATCGATTGGACCCTTTTGATGTCAAGGACATCCTCTTCCCTCTCTCAATCCGAGAACCATGGATTTGAACAATCCACCCTTTTGTTCTCAACTAACCATTATGTTTCCTTCCACAACAAACAAATTCTTAAAAAACTAAATGTCCCCATTTCATTATGTTCCACAGAAGTTCGGAAACAAATGCTACTGCTTGCACCAGAATATGAACAAATAGATATGGTCATACTCCTTGTCATTGGTCAACAATTTATGCTTACAGCAAACATTTAGGTTGAGGCATGCCTTGTTAATGGTGCTCTTGGTGAATTTGTTTCAATCATGTACAACACCGCCACTACTCCACCTATGCTTCATTTGTTTTTTATTATGAATTTATCAGCTAAAAAGGCCCACCATGGGATGCTTCTAACCCTAACTACATCTCAATCCCCCCTTTAACAAGAGGTTCTCGTAGACAAATTCTCATTCGCGTCACCTGGGGTTTAACAATCCACAAATCACAAGGAATGACCTTATAGAAGGAAACAATCGACATAGGAAACATCGATCAACAAGGGCTAACCTTTACTATAGTTTCAAGAGCTAGACAACTTAATGAACTACGCATAATGTCAGTTTTTTCTTTCGTTCGTTATACACGTATGAAGGATAGCCCTTATGTCCAATTAAGAAAAAAGAGGAAACTTTAATTACCTCCAGATCAACTACACCACACATCGCTTGTTGGAATATATTATATTCCTTGGAAGGTAATAATGTCTTTGTATTATGTCGAAATTTGTCTACAATCTTATGTAAAAGAGTAATACATTTAACCCATAGTTATATGGTGGTGTATTTACTTGTGTAGTGTCCATGGTATTGTATTAATAGATGTTAGTTTGGAAAATTATATTATCCTACATGCAATATGTGAGAGTAATTCTTCCTCGTCTCTTAGTATATAATAGGGTCAAGTGAGTCTCTACATATCATGTATTATTGATGTAGTAGTATTACTATTGTGACACTGTTGTATATCATCTATATTCTTTGGGGTATTTGTGCTTTTCTCTCTTGTAAGATTATAGAAGACATTCTGGAGATAATAGAAGACTACCTTCCCATGGATGTAACCCATTAGGGTGAACCACATATATCTATGTTCTCTTGTCTTTTTATTTTCATGTTCTTATCTTTTATAATATGTTGTTGGTTGCTTACATAGGTTAACTATTTTAGCTTGACTTTACTATTCTAACATGGTATCAGAGCAGGTTGCTAGGATCTAGTACCTTCTATAGCTTTCAATCAATAACGCTTATCATTTGGGCATTGTTATTTTGTTGTATATTTTTTTTATATCTGGTAGCCATTATGCTTCTCTTTAGATCTAGGCATATTTCTGCATTTGTTTTTACCCTAACCCTAACTTGTTGTGTAATATTTTTACAAAAAAATTTCAACAGTTTCTTGATGTTTTTCTGTAGATCTACATGATTTCGGGGCTCTCCTCAAGGAGGTATTTCTTCCGATTATAAAAACGGCCGTTATAAAAAAGGTTCATAACTTGGTTAGTGTTTACCATAATTTTTATTATAACCTGTTTTTGGAATTGGAAATGCCATTCTGGATCCACTCAAAGCTACCAGAATAGCAAACTATGTATTTATGGGCTTCCTTTCGATAATAAAAATGGCAGTTATACAAAAGGGTCGTAACTTGGTCATTTTTTATCCGTTTTTTTATTATCACATGTTTTTGGGATTGGAACAACCATTCTGGATCCACCACCGTGACCAGAACAGAAAACTGAGCATTTAAGGGATTTCTTTCGGTAATAAAAATCGCAGTGATAAAAAAGGGCCATAACTTGGAATTGGAATGGCCATTCTGGATCCACCTAGGTGACTAGAACAACAAATTGGGTTTTTTTGGGCACATGTTTTCAAAAGTTGTAAGTAAAAGTTTCTTTTTCATTTACTGTTTTTCTAACTATGTTTTTTACAGATTCATGTCAATACGGTAAAGTATTTAAGTTTTCTGTTATTCATTTTTTGAATTTAGGTTTTGCTTTTAATCATGTTTATTAAGATTTTATTTCTTTTTCTTGCTATATATTTGTCTCACATTTATATATGGAAATATTGGCATCTTTTAAGGACATGGATCTCTAATATTTTGTCATGATGATAGCTATAAACCATCTAATGCTTAATATTTTTTAAATATACTTAATAATTAATTAATTTTTTATTTTTTTTTATAAGAATAATCTCATATGTGTTATCTAATGATCATTATTTACTTTATTTATATGTTATTGTTGACCTTTGTGTAAAAGCAATTTCATTCTTTTATAAGTAATATCTTTATGATCATTATATTCTCTTGTTAATTAAATTCTTAAGTAAAATCATTTTTAATCTATGTGATATCATATTTTTTGGCTTGTCATAAATTATTTAAATGGGATATAGTTTCTTTTTCATGTATTGCAGAGATTGTATCCAGTTCCTGTGCTATTTGTCTCTAGCACTCCAATATGGAAGCATTGACATCTCCAGGGCATTTCATCTCTTGCATATTTACATAGTGTTAACAAGAAATGAACCCATGATTAAGACCATCAGTGACTTGTCATTTCATAATTTTTGATAAGTGATATCATGAGTTGATCATAATTTGTTATAAGTTGATCATATTAAACATTTTGATTTATCTATATCTCATGTCATGTTTATTTCGATCATATTTTACTCAATATTTATATGGCTTTGAGTAATCTTTAAATCTTGAACTATTTATCATGAGCACCTTGTTCTTGTTGCAATAAGATTTCTATTCTTATGGTTGCAGAGGTTATCTTGTTCCTACTTGTCTGTAACGTTCCTATATGGAAGCATTGATATTTTCAGGGCATTCATTTCTTGCATATTAACCTCATACTAATAATAAATGAACCTATGCTTCAAATTAGTTGCTTGATGACTAAATTTTCATATATTTAAGTGAAATCTTTGGCTCACTATTTATATGTCGTGGATGACACTTAATGTGTAAAAGTAACTTCATTTTTTTTAATGAGCAAGTTAATATTTTATTTGATCATATTATGTTGTCATTCCTTTATATGATGTTGGCTAACCTTTGGTATATAAGCATTTTCATTTTGGTATGAGCAATTTTGTTTATGATCTTTATATGCTTTAATCTTGAAAGTTCTTGTGCAGATAAGTTCAATGTTTAGACTTTCACCTTATTCCATAAATAATGAAGCACCATCTTCTATTGTTAAAGTCATGATGTTCATCTGTATTATATCATTTTTGATGTATAGACCATTGGGGTCTTGCTTCTTCGATGTTTGAGGTATTCTATAGATATTTATATTGCACCTTGATTGAAAGAATTTCTGCTATCTGCATGTGTATTAGCCATCTAGGTTTCTTTGTACATTTTTGTGGTGTTCTTAGCCACATGTTCTTTTGTATCGGTCGTCAGAAGGTATGTGTACACTAGTGTGGATGTTATATCAGAGTTCTTCAGCTATCATGTATGGTTGTGATGATTCTTGTGGTGATCTGGGCATCTTGCAATTGGATTACGTCACATGTTCTTTGCATTTTATTGGTCGGTCTTTTATCATACAGCCTAGTTCATGCGCACTTTCATGATTCAGTGAGAAGCGGTTGTTCATCGTCAAATTCCATCAGCCGAAGTGTTCTTCTTTTTTAGCTTTGGTTCTTCTAGAAGTTGTCATCAATGGGAAGTAGTAATGAATCCTTCCTTCCTTAGTGTTAGAGTGGGTCCTTCTCCCATCCATTATTAAGGTGGATTGTTGGAATATATTATATTCCTTGGAAGGTAATAATTTCTTTGTATTATGTGGAAAGTTTTCTACAATCTTATGTAAAAGAGGAATACATTTAACCTATAGTTATATGGTAGTGTATTTACTTGTGTAGAGTATTTGTCCATGGTATTGTATGAAGAGATGTTATTTTGGAGAATTATATTATTCCACATGCAATATGTGAGAGTAATTCCTCCTCATCTCTTAGTACATAATAGGGTTAAGTGAGTATATACATATCATGTATTCTTGATGTAGTAGTCGTACTATTGTGACATTGTTGTACATCATCTATATTCTTTGGGGTATTTATGCTTTTCTCTCTTGTAAGATTGGAGAAGACATTTTGGAGATAATAGAAGACTACCTTCCCGTAGATGTAACCCATTAGGGTGAACCACGTATATCGGTATTCTCTTTTCCTTTTCTTTTCATGTTCTTATCTTTTATGATATGATGTTCGTTGCTTATATATGTTAACTAGTTTAGCTTGACTCTACTATTCGAACATGTTGGAATATATTATATTCCTTGGAAGGTAATAATGTCTTTGTATTATGTTAAAAGTTGTCTACAATCTTATGTAAAAGAATAATACATTTAACCCATAGTTATATGGTGGTATATTTACTTGTATAGAGTATTTGTCCATGGTATTGTATTAAAAAATGTTATTTTGGAGAATTATATTATCCCACATGCAATATGTGAGAGTAATTTCTTCCTTATCTCTTAGTATATAATAGGGTCAAGTAAGTCTCTACATATCCGAGTATTCTTGATGTAGTAGTGGTACTATTTTGACACTGTTGTACATCATCTATATTCTTTGGGGTATTTGTGCTTTGCTCTCTTGTAAGATTGGAGAAGACATTTTGGAGATAATAGAAGACTGCCTTCCCATGGATGTAACCCATTATGGTGAACCACATATGTCATTGTTCTCTTGTCCTTTTATTTTTCTGTTCTTATCTCTTATGATATGTTGTTGGTTGCTTAGATAGGTTAACTAATTTAGCTTGACTCTGCTATTCTAACATGTTGGAAAATATCATATTCCTTGGAAAGTAATAATGTCTTTGTATTATGTTGGAAGTTGTCTACAATCTTATGAAAGAGTAATACATTTAACCCATAGCTATATGGTGGTGTATTTACTTGTGTAGAGTATTTGTCCATGGTATTGTATTAAGAGATGTTATTTTGGAGAATTATATTATCCCACATGCAATATGTGAGAGTAATTCCTCCTCTTCTCTTAGTATATAATAGGGTCAAGTGAGTCTCTACATATCATGTATTCCTAATGTAGTAGTGGTACTATTGTGACACTGTTGTACATCATCTATATTTTTTGGGGTATTTGTGCTTTTCTCTCTTGTAAGATTGGAGAAGACATTCTAGAGATAATAGAAGACTACCTTCCCGTGGATGTAACCCATTAGGGTGAACCACGTATATCTGTGTTCTCTTGTCATTTTATTTTTCTGTTCTTGTATTTTATGATATGGTGTTGTTTGCTTAGATAGGTTAACCAGTTTAGCTTGACTCTACTATTCTAACATGTTGGAATATATTATATTCCTTGGAAAGTAATAATGTCTTTGTATTATGTTGAAAGTTGTCTACAATCTTATGTAAAAGAATAACACATTTAACCCATAGTTATATGGTGGTGTATTTACTTGTGTAGAGTATTTTTCCATGGTATTGTATTAAGAGATGTTATTTTGGAGAATTATATTATCTCACATGCAATATGTGAGAGTAATTCATCTTGATCTATTAGTATATAATAGGGTCAAGTGAGTCTCATGTATTCTTGATGTAGTAATTCTACTATTGTAACACTATTGTACATCATCTATATTCTTTGGGGTATATGTGCTTTTCTTTCTTGTAAGATTGGAGAAGACATTGTGGAGATAATAGAATACTACCTTCTCATGGATGTAACACATTAGGGTGAACCACGTATATCGGTGTTCTCTTGTCATTTTATTTTCATGTTCTTATCTTTTATGATATGTTGTAGGTTGCTTAGATAGGTTAACTAGTTTAGCTTGACTCTACTATTGTAACATGGTATCAGAGCAGTCTTTAAATCTTGAGCTATTTATCATGAGCACCTTGTTCTTGTTGCAATGAGATTTCTATTCTTATGATTGTAGAGGTTATCTTGTTCCTACTTGTATATAATGTTCCTATATGGAAGCATTAACATTTTCAAGGCATTCATCTCTTGCATATTAAGCCCATACTAATAAGAAATTCACCTATGCTTGATATTAGTTGCATTATGACTAAATTTTCATATATTTAAGTGAAATCTTTGGCTCACTATTTAGATGTTGTGGCTGACACTTAATGTGTAAAAGTAACTTAATTTTCCTTAATGAGCAAGTTAATCTTTTATTTGATTATAATATGTTGCCATTCGTTTATATGATGTTTGATAACCTTTGGTATATAAGCATTTTCATTTCTGTATGAGAAATTTTGTTTTATGATCTTTATATGCTTTAATCTTGAAAGTTCTTGTGCAGATAAGTTCTCTATTTAGGCCTTCACCTTATTCCGGAAGTAATGAAGCACCATGTTCTATTGTTAAAGTCATGGCGTTCATCTGTATGATATCATTTTCGATGTACAGACCATTAGGGTCTTCTTTCTTCGATGTTTGAGGTCTTCTACAGATATTTATCTTGCACCTTGATTGGAAGAATGTCTATTATCTGCATGTGTATTGGCCATCTAGGTTTTTTTGTACATTGTTGTGGTGTTCTTAGCCACATGTTCTGTTGTATCAGCCGTCAAAAGGTATTTTTACACTGGTGTGGATGTTATATCAGAGTTATTCAACTATTTGTATGGTTTTGATGATTCTTATGGTGATCTAGGCATCTTGCAATTGGATTATGTCACATGTTCTCGGCATTTTATTGTTGGGTCTTTCATCATACAACCTGGTTCGTGTGCACTTTCATGATTCAGTGAGAAGCGGTTGTTCATCATCAAATTCCATCAGCCGAAGTGTTCTTCTTTTTTAGCTTTGGTTCTTCGGGAAGTTGTCATCAAGGGGGAGCAGTAATGACTCCTTCCTTCCTCAGTGTTGGTGTGGGCCCTTCTCCCAGCCATTATTAAGGGGGAGTGTTGGAATATATTATATTCCTTGGAAGGTAATAATGTTTTTGTATTATGTCGAAAGTTATCTACAATCTTATGTAAAAGAGTAATACATTTAACCCATATTTATATGGTGGTGTATTTACTTGTGTATAGTATTTGTCCATGGTATTGTATTAAGATATGTTATCTTGGAGAACTATATTATCCCACATGAAATATTTGATTGTAATTCCTCCTCATATCTTAGTATATAATAAGGTCAAGTGAGTCTCTACATATCATGTATTCTTGATGTAGTAGTGGTACTATTGTGACACTATTGTACATCATCTATATTCTTTGGGGTATTTGTGTTTTGCTCTCTTGTAAGATTGGAGAAGACATTCTAGAGATAATAGAAGACTACCTTCCTGTGGATGTAACCCATTAGGGTGAACCACGTATATTTGTGTTCTCTTGTCCTTTTCTTTTCATGTTCTTATCTTTTATGATATGTTGTTGGTTTCTTAGATAGGTTAACTAGTTTAGATTAACTCTATTATTCTAACATCGCTTAACATAGTTGCTCACATATGCTTACACCCATGCATTGCTTCCCACGCCTCTTCTCACTTACACACAAAAGAATAGAAAAAACAACATAAAAAAAATACTATCACTTTCCACATGATAAAAAAAAAACCTTATCTTCTACCCTCCCCCCTCCAAAAAAAAAAAAAAACTCCTGCACTCATGAATATATTTCTGGTTATTTCCTTCCAACATCTTCACTTCATTTTGTTTCATCTGCTTGATTCTACCATAACATTACACTTACAGCATTATGTTCACTCTGCAATAGAACACGCAAAAAAACAAAAAAATATGCCCATTACACAAGTTTTCCACTTTTTTTTCTTTCATCTATGATGTGAACATGTTAATTCTTTTGCTACTTGCTACCATAAAAGAAATACTTTTAGTATAGCAATTCCATTACAAAAAAAATGTATTTATTTAATCTATATTATTTGAACATGTTAAGATTTTTATGCTTTTGTTTTCTCACTTCCTAGCTCTTCGACAACAAACATGGATATGAAATACCTCAACATCCTTGCCAACTTCTGCCAACAGATCAAGGAACAACAAGCATCACTTCAACAAATAGAAGCACGCTTCCAATCAACTTCAAACATCTTTTTGAATCATATCCACCCTAGTATTAAGCTTCTCTCAGAATTAAGAGCCTTCCTTCAACACATTATCTATATGCATGAAAGGGAAACCATGCACAAGATGTGCAAAGACTTGTTATCCCACCACCCTCATCTTGATCAATACATAAACATTACATGGTGTTGTAATTTCCATAAGCCCTCTTTCATTTATGACTAAATCCTAGTTCTTGCTTTCGGTTCCCTTTTCCCTCTCCTTACAACCCAAAAACCATTATTTTTTTATTCCCACACGTTCTTCACTTTCTTTTTGTACACTTCACTTGTATCTACTACCTTATCTATAACCTATGCTTTAATTCAATAGATGTATTAGCCTTTTTCACACATGCAATGTACAAACATTGTACATATTACATGCTTCCACTACTACCACAGTACATTTACATTTATTATATTTCTCTTTATATTTTCATGTAATGCACCTCTCGAAAGGAGATACTATATCAAACAAACAGTTCTTTTACAAATACAATGCAACACACTCTATGTACATAGAAATAGTTCACAGTATACTAAATTATTAAGTTTTGTTGTACATTTAATTCATGTGTATATTTAGGTTGTAATTCTTGTCTTTACATGTATGTATATTTTTTTTCCATGGTGTCCCTATACTTGGTTTCAAATTAACTATGTTGTCCATTTTTTTACTTCTACTACAATTATACTATTTGTACATTCAATTAGTTTCAAATATGCGCCATACTCAATTTGTTTCAAATACTCTCTTATGAACATAGAAACAGTTCACAATATACTCTATGTAAATAGAAAGAGTTCACAATATACTAAATTCTTAAGTTGTGCTTTTTGTCTTTCACATATGTATATTTTTTTCCCATGGTGTCCATATATTGGGTTTCAAAGTAAATATGTTGTCCATTTTTTTACTTATACTACAATTATACTGTGTGTACATTAAAATGGTTTCAAATATTCACCATGCTTGATTCATTTCAAATACTCTCCATAAGAGAGTATATGGTCTGTAAGTAAATAGTTGTTGCAGCAGCTTGGTAGTCGTTCTTTTTGTATTTACTACTACATCTGCTTCATCTGTACTTGTCATCTCCTATTGTTGCCAATGAAAAATTCCCTTTTGTCCTACAAATCATCCAAATCCAAACTAAAAGGTGTTTTCCTACATACTATTACTTTCCATGCTATTTGTCAATTTTATACAAGAGTAAACAAAAATACTACTTCTACCCTCTTCATTACAATTATCGCAGCTCAAATTCAACATCGCATAATAATAATAATAAATGTGCTTAACATCTATGCATGCCATTCCAACCATTCACAAAGGTCTTATTAGTATTATTAATCCTCCCTTTTCCAATTTGGTCATATGTCTAAATTAGGAGTCCATCCAGTCTATTTTTAGTCACTAGCACCATTGGGTCCACTTGGCCTAATTGGGACACATGTTCCAGTTACTAAATTGTGGGGAACACTAATTGAGGCCTACTGCCACTAATTGCACTTACAAGCATCAATTTAGGAGCCTCCTAAATCAATCCCTACAATTTAGGAGCCACAGGGAGTGTCGACACCAACCCAGGTCAGTTGAGTTGAGTTGGTGACTAGTCAATCTCAGTTATGAGACAGTTACATTCATTTCTAGTCCTCTACATTTAGTTGGTGCTAGGTTTGCATGGCTACATGTAGGAGAGGCACATTCCTCACCTTCCATGGTTAGTTAATATTATTTAACACTGAATTAGACACTTGAGTTGTGATTTAGAACTCTGATAAACTCCGATAATAATTTAGACAAGGTCAGTTAACCATTCAGTCAAGTAGAGTCTAATAAATTCGAATTTCCTCACATGGATTTGAATTTCTTGTGTCTATTTAGCCATTGTAATTCATTTTAATTACTATCGAATTACTTTTGATTAATGAAAGCATTCACAGTTGCAAGCCATTTTTGCACTATTTCATTCTTCAATTGCTGAGTAAATTGTGTGATCTATTCTTGTGAGTTGTGTGTTGATCCATAGATCTATGTGCCCGATTTAATATGGTATCAGAGCCTTGGTAGGACAAGGCACTTCTCCTACTATAGATCCATACTTGGATCATTTTTTGAGTAAAATTGCTCCTTCTAGTACTGAACCAGAAGCAGAGAATTTACCACTTAATATCCCAAGTTAAGGAATTGTTGATCAAGCTTTCTTGATCAACTATGTTGAGTGTGAAGGAAATTCCAAAAGTGCATACTGTTGAACTTATTTTTTCTATTTGATTATGTGATTTATGGGTTTATCATTCCTCTTCACTATATTCTCTACAAGCAGTTGAGTCTCCTTCACAGCATTCGCTACAACAACTCAATCTTCTCTACTACATTCTATATGGCCCCTCCAATGGAGCTCCTCACTTCTTTCAGCTATCACCAGTGGAAGGAGGACATGGAGATGCATCTACACTCCAAAAGACTCTTAAGACTCACAATGGAAGTAGAGAATGAGCCAATTCATTATGTTGACAAAGAAAAGTATTGGAATAGGCTTGATGAAGCCTATGGATGCTTGTGCCTCTCAATCTCTCAAGATATTCTCTTCCATATCAATGGATTGAAGACTCCCAAGGAGGTTTTGGATAATATTTCCTCCTTATTTGAAAATCAGGATGATCTGAGGGTCTATCATCTAGAGAATGAGTTGATCTCTCTCCATCCAGCCAATTTCAAAACACTCAATGACTTCTTCACAAAATTCAAGAATCTAGTGTTCCAATTGAAGTTGTACAAGCTAGAGAAGGAGGATGATCAACTCATCCTTGCCATTCTCTCTAATCTTGGTGCAAAATATTAATTCTTTGTATCAACATTTCATTCCATGAAGCTCTCTACTCCAAACTGGAAGATGCCTACTCTTGACTCTTTCATTGAATCTCTTACTCAGGAGCATGACAAATTGATCCAAATGGGGATCATTCGATATTACATAGATCAAGAACTTGTTGCAAGAGGACCTAAGATAGGGAATAACAAAGGGAAGAAAAAGGATGAGTCTCCTGTAGAGAAAGAGCAGCCAAAATATCCTTCAGGTTCGAAGAGAAGTAAGAAGAATGGCAAAGGAAAGACACTATGTTCTTACTATGGAAGGGACTTTCATCCAGAAAGAACCTGTATGAGAAGAACAATAGATGAGATGGATCTTATTCTGAAGAAGCATAACATTACTATACCTGCTAGCGCAAGGAAGGCTGACCAAAAGGAAGAAACTGAAGAATATGAAGAGACATTCCATGCATTGAAGGATAGTTGCTCCACAACACATGCCTTCCTCATTGATTCTAGAGCTTCCAATCATATGGTTGCATCCAAAGAATCATTCTCTTCCTTACAGTATTTTGATGGTCCTAGTATTCAGATGGGAAATAGTAGTAAAGTTCAAGCCAAAGGGAAGGGCTCTATCAAGCTTGAACATGGAAAGTTCAATGATTTGCTTTATGTTCCCTCCCTAACTGTAAACATATTATCTGTATACCAGATGACTCATACTGGCTCTCCAAAGTCAGTCATATTTGGTTCTGTCTCGGTGGAGATCATAGATATCTCTACTAGGAACATTATAGCGAAGGGTGTTGCAAATCATGCCTCCAAGGCATATGATTTCTCACACTTCATGCCATTTTTAGAACTAGTGCACTCTCAGCAGCCACTTGAAAAGGAAGGTAAAAACATTTCATCTACATATTTTTCAATTTCCACTAGTATTGCAGATCCAGCTATATCATTTTATGAGATTGAAATTCATGGTGATTCAGATCTAGATCCAGTCCCTCCTTCCAAATCGGAAGCTAGGAAGATGACTAGAAATACACCTAACACTCAGAAGGGAAAGACCCTTTGTTAGAATATAATCCGTTAGGGTTATATAATGTATATAAATAAATAAATAAATAGTAGGAAGCCAAACAGGCTGAGCGGAAGGTGAAACCCAACCGCCATGTGATTTGTATAAATATAGGCATTTGCATTTGAATAATTAATCAATCGGGATTTATTACCAATAAGTGGTATCAGAGCGGGTTCCTGCCATAACTCCTGCTGTTAAATTTCAGTCCTGGCAGCCTGTATGCTTGCCAGTGCATTGCCAGACCTCCAGTTTGCCCTCTGCTCTTCCCTCCTGCCAGTGCATTCATTGTATGCGTTATTCTCATTCTCATGAGACTACTGCTGCGTTGAAGACTCTGGAAGTGTAACCCTAACCCTAGTCTGTATCACGCTCTTATTTCTGTTGGTTTTCTTATGCGACCTCCATCTTATATTATTCCTGTAGCTGTTCTCCATGAGTCAATTACTGTTTTAAACATGCCCTCGACATCAGACTCCTTTGACATATCCCCTCCATATTGAAGCTGCTGGTGGCTCAGCCCTTATTTATGGACCGAGCTTAGTTCACAAGAACCTTACAGTCTGGAAGAAACATAGTGATCTTGACCGCGATCGTAAGGTGGAGGAAACACGAAGGGAAGGGCATTGGTATTGGCATAGAGAGTGCCCCAAGGTTAGCTGGTGAGTAGGGGGAACAAGCCTGTTAATCACCGCGTTATTTGCTGCGTGGAGCATCGTGTTTTGTGCTGAAATTTGATGTGAGGAGAGACTGCTGGTGGAGAGACAGTCACGTTGAAGACTGCGTTGGATCTGCTTGTTGGTGGCCTATGCAATCATTCAGCTGCGTGGAGACTGCTGCCTGCCCGAAGAACTGCATTGAAGACCTGTGTAGTATCTGCATGGAGAGTGAATCAATTCGTGACCTTTACTGTTGAGTTTTTGTGATCTATTGCTGCGACTTGGAAGCCTGCATTGAAGACTGAGTGCTGGAGACTTATATATTGAATGCGTTGTACTTCCAGCAGAAGGGCCTGCGTTGAACTATCAACTGTTCCACACCACATTCAATCCCTTTGGAAGTTGCAAACTTCCTCTAGACAGCGTTGAAGACTGAACGCGTGGAGACCTGCGTGGAGACTGCCTGGTGCGGTGGTGAGGAGAGACTGCTGCCTACATGGGGAGACTACTGACTGATATTTGCTGCTTGCTGCTTGATGAGAGCCTGGGAGAATGAAGAGAGCCTGTGATTTTGAACTGCTGATATACTACTGATATTCTTCTCCTTTAGTGCGTTGAAGACTGAACTGCGCGTGGATTTGTTCGCTGTTCTCTGGGCCGTCATTCAGTTTTTTTGACCTAATTTCTAGGAATGGAGTTTAAGTGAAAAATATGCAAATATTTTCATTTGCATTGTTTGAAAGAGGCCCGTGACCTAGCTTCTGTATTGAAACTTTGATAGATGTAAAGACTAGTGCCTTCTCTCATGTGCGTGAAGGATGATGGGTGGAATGGGCCCAAGGACGCTGTAAATTTGAATTAAAGTGCATAAAACCCTAGTTGTGCCCTAGTTCCAAACTGATATAATGAAGACTGATATAATGTATGCTACCAGACTGATATAATGCATGCTGCGATTTGAGACTGTGTAATGGATGCTGATATTTTCTTATGTGATTGATATCATACTGCATAAAACCTATCTTTTATGCTGGAGACTACTGGCTGTGTTGGAGTGTGATTGATATCATATATTGAAGACTGCATAATACCTATCAGCATATCACATCTGCGACCAAGTTGAAGAGCTGCCTGAGTGGAGCTGCGTGGAGCTAAATGTGAAGATTGTTGCTGCAATCCAGACAATTGCTACTGATAATTGCTGCTGCTAATCACTTGATTTTGCAGGGTATATAGTATGGTGCTTGATTTTTGTGTACTTATATCCTTTGCACACTAATATATTAGCTTCTGGTTCCTCCACATATTGTATAAAAAGGAATGCTGCTGTATATTTCAAGCTCGTGATTGATATATTTTGTATACTGAAGAAGCTTGTGTATGCTCACCTGAAGCTTGCATTGTATTCACCTTGGCAGAGACTGTAGACCTGCAAGGTTATTATTTTTTCTATTTCTCTTTGTCATATCTTACACTAACAGTTATAAAGATGCACTCTTTGGCATCTAGTATTGGTGTTGCCCTAGCTGGCAAAGACCAATCCAAAGACCCTTCCAAGGGAGACTGTAGCAAGAGAGGACGAGGAAGAAGAAATTTCAGAGGCAGAGGGGGCAGAAGCAAAAGATCAGATTTGCAGTGCAAGCATTGCGCAAAGACTGGGCACACATCAGATCAGTGTTGGGCTTCGTGGGACTCCATCAAAGACAAGCATAACCAGAAGAAAGATGACCAAGATGCTAGTAAATCTTCTTATTCTTGTATTGTTGCACATTGTAATCTTGGATTTAATGAAATGAATTCTCTTTCATCTTATTA
>LPNX010217222.1:128195-139341 GCA_001517045.1 Pseudotsuga menziesii | reverse complement strand
AGGAGTATCAACTTCTGGATACACCATGAGTCTTGGATCAGCAGCTGTTTCATGGAGATCACGCAAACAGTCAGTTCCAGCAGATTCAACAACAGAAGCAAAATATGTGGCTGCAGCTGAAACAACGAAAGAAATAGTATGGCTCAGGAAGATACTTGAAGATTTGCAAGAAAAAAAAGAGAACTCCACTCCATTGTTGGTTAACAATACTTCTGCAATCAAGCTGGCTAAGAATCCTAGATTCCATGATCGAACCAAACACATCAACACAAAGTATCATTTGATTCGACATCATGTAGAGGCCAAGACAGTCCATCTTTGACATTGTTCCACAAATGATCAAGTTGCAGACATCTTCACCAAAGCGCTTGGACGAGAAAAGTTTGAAAGGTTCAGAAACATGCTCGGACTTACGAACACCCCTTCGGATTAAGAGGGGGATTGTTAGAATATAATCCGTTAGGGTTATATAATGTATATAAATAAATAAATAAATAGTAGGAAGCCAAACAGGCTGAGCGGAAGGTGAAACCCAACCGCCATGTGATTTGTATAAATATAGGCATTTGCATTTGAATAATTAATCAATCGGGAGTTATTACCAACACCCTTGCGTTATGTCATGCAATATTACCTCCTTCGAAGAGATGAAATAGACTCCCTGTAAGATTCTACATGTAAAGGGATTAGTCTCACTACATTCAGAAGAATAGAGCTGATCATACACCTCTTCATCCAGTAAGAGACAAAGGTTACATTTCTCCTTCCTTCCATCATCATTTTGGGAGAAGATGGAGAAGTCTACATGCCATGCCCTAGGATACATGTGCATATAAAATCATGCATGTTGCTTGGTTACATCACAGAGATTGCAGCAACACATTTTCAAGTTTTTCAAACTTGAATCCTAATTCTATCTTCTTAGTTAGGGGGATTTTTTCCCATGTGGTTGTTTCCCTAGCTCCTTGTATTAAGCAGTTACTTTAATTTACTTGATGCAATGGGTGACCTATGGCCTTAGTTACCAGGGCCCACAGATTGTCCAAGTTAGCATTCAGGGGGGGTGTTAAGATTATCAATCCTCCCTTGTCCAATTTGTTCATATGTTTAAATCAGGAGTCATGTCTAAATCGGGAGTCCATCCAGACTATTTTTAGTCCCTAGAACCATTGGGTCCACTTGGACTAATTGGGGCACATGTTCCAGTTACTAAAGTGTGGGGAACACTAATTGAGGCCTATTGTCACTAATTTCACTTGCATGCATCAGTTTAGGAGCCTTCTAGATCAATCCCTATAATTTACGAGCCACTGGGAGTGTCGATACCAACCCAGGTCAATTGAGTTGAGTTGGTGACTAGTCAAGCTCAGTTATGAGTCAGTTACATTCAATTCTAGTCCTCTACATTTAGTTAGCGCTAGGTTTGCATCATTGCATGTGGGAGAGGTGCATTCCTCACCTAACACAGTCAATTAAGCTTAGTTAACACTGAATTAGACACTTGAGTTATGATTTAGAACTCCAATGAACTTCGATAATGATTTAGACAAGGTCAGTTAACCATTCAGTCAAGTAGAGTCTAATCAATTCGAATTTCCTCACATGGATTCAAATTGCTTGTGGCTATTTAGCCATTGTACTTCATTGTAATTATTATCTAATTACTTTTTATTAATGAAAGCATTTTGTTATACCAAAATCCTATCATCAACATGTGATAAGACCTTTGACATACCTACTTGCCCTTAATCCCAACACTTGGAGTGGAAACCCATGTTGTCTATTAGTCTTTCATGAAAATACTCAGCACCACTCTTTCCCCTTTATCCATGAGTGGTACATTGCTCACACCGCCTATTCCTTGTTGTCCATAAGCGGTGCCACCGCTTATATCCCTTGGTCCATAAGCGTTTCTTACCTGAACCACTCTGTCATAGAAGGAGAAAAGCGGTACCTTGGGTAAAATGGGAAAAAGAGAATATTCTCGAGGCTTCTAGATCATGAGCCTCGTGTCCTCCCTTATCCCTATCATTGTGGGTCAGTTGAGCTTGAGATCCCTCATCCTAGGATCTTAGAGACCACCTCATCCAAAAATATCTCAACCATTCCTATCCATTGAGCCTTATAAATACAAGCTCATGTCCATGGTTGAGGGGGAGAACCATTGAAGTATTGTTATGCTGTTGGATTGACCACTTGGCCCAAGCCATTGGAGAGCATACAGAGAAAAGTTGGAGCTTATGGGGATGAAATTTTTGGTTTCATGGAGATGCATGTCAACACTAAGGCTTAATTGGTTGTAAACTTCTCCATTTTAATCTTAATGCAAAGTTGATTTCCGTCCCACTTTAATGTTGTTGTTTGATTTCACATGTAAGTGTTGTTTGATTTCACATGTAAGTGTTGTTGGATTCCTTAGTCACTGACATGGATTAATAGATTATGTTCTGGTAGCTTTGATGTGTTTGCATGTTTAATCTGATTGTAGGTACACAGGTTTACTATCGAAGCAGGCATTCCAGCTATCTACGATATCTAGGGAGGGTCTTCATCCTTTGTCGTTCATTTGTTCTGGATCTGAACCATTCAGACTAGAGGAACAGCTTCTGTCCGCAGAAGGTGAAATATTCCTGCTAACAAATCTGGCGACTCTGATGGGGAATGAATATACGTATCAATTGATCTGATCTTCCTCAATTCTTCAACTCTTGTCCGAATCCAGGATCCTTCTCCAACTCTCTTCAGTCAGATATGCTAATTGACTCAGTGAATTTGGGTTTGAAACGTCCAGATCTGTCTAAATCTGAATCATCTTGACCTTTTATGCTCCTTTTTTATGCTCAAACTATCAGTTTTAACCTTGATCTGGTCTTTTTCTGACTTGATCTTTTGTTCTCCTTTGTGTTTTGGATCTATTCAGGGAACCGCACATGTTCTGTTGGCAAGAAGCGGTCCCACCGCCTGAGTCAAGTTAGCCATACGCGGTGCCACCTCCTAAATCTAGTGAGCAAGGAGCGGTTCGGCCTCAAAACCGCCTGTCAACAGCTTCATTTGCGCGGTGCCAGGTAGGCCCTGTTCCAGACTTTGTATTTTGATTTTTGTGTGTTTTTGGCTTACTTTTTTTATGAAAATGAAGTGTATTTTTAAAAAAAATTAAGTGTATTAAAAAAAAAATGAATTGTATATTCTGCAGTCGCTCTGATTGTTATATTCTTTTTGCATTCAAAGAGAGTTTGTGTTTCTTGCATTAGATTTTACATTATTTTCTTTGCTTGAAACCTCTTGCTCTTTTATGTATATATTATTCATTGGAATTGGAAATATACATTTCATTTTCATCTGTAGGCTTTGGTTTGTTTTGGACTTGGAATACATGAGTGATGCTTGTTGTTTTGATTCTTTCTTTACTTGGGGTGATTCTTGTTTCCTTTTGCATGCTGATTTTTTCAGTAGTTGGTAGGAAAGATTGGTTCTTCGTTTCCTTGTCTGTTTCAAAAAGAAGTTTTAGTTTTCTCTCTCCTTTGCTTTATTCGCAAGTTTTTTGAACGATTTTCTTCTTGTTTTGTGCATGATTGTTTGAAATTCTAGATCTTCCTTTCATTAATAAGAAATATCTATTTTCAGCTTTGCGTGCATTAGAGTTAGATTTGTGTGGAAACGTTAGTGAAATCATCTTTCCATTAAGTTTTTATGCGTCTTTTTCAAGCATGAAAAGATAGGAAACATTTTTTATTTATGTTAGATGTTCTCTAGATCTCTTTTTTATTTTTTGCTTTGAAGATTGTTTGGGGCACATTGATATTTCACTTTTCGTTTGAAAAGATAGAATTGCATTTGCATTTGGGTGTGCATTTTTGGGAAGAAAAGTAAATCTCTCTCCCTCTTTTAGGTAGAATTTCATTGAAGAGAAAAGTTTGCACTATCATATAGATCAGTAGGCATCTTCTTTAAATTCAAGTTTTCACTCCATGGTTCCACCTAAATGCACAAGATAAAATTAACGATAGTACTGGGTTAAAACTTTTAGCAATTTGAGTGATAAGTTAGAGACGTGTTCAAGCGTCGTTAAGCGTAGGAGCTGTCATTATTTGTCTGCATTACATCTCGAGACTTGCGCAGTTCTTCCACGTACCGTCGATATATCGAACGGCCTTTCACGTACCCTTGAGGTATATAGAAAGGTACTTCACGTACTCGATTGTATATAGGAAGGCACCTTGTGAACGGTTATGCATTAGATAGCACTGCTACTGATTTGAGCTCCCACATACCTTGTGTATATCAAGAGACCCTTTTAGGAATCCTCAAACCATCTGAGTTATCCTTTTGGCCTGTCCTGTGAGGTTCCTAACTCTTATCCACTCCTTTCACATGTTTTCTTGTTGATTTTATTTTGAGTAGTACTTTCCTTTGCATGGTAGTTAGGGGGTTATTAGAGAGTTTAGAGATGACATCCTCATCTAGGACTACCAATCAAGAGGTCCCTTTTCAAGGTGTACCTTTTGTATTCCCTCGAAGTGAAGGTATTGGTCTTCCCTTTATTGCCACTCTAAATCTTCCTGGGTTAACTATAAGATTACCGATATGGCTGTTTAATCTGGTAATTCCCATTACACCTAATGTTTCAAATGTCACCTCTCCTCTGGGAGAGGATCGACCTCAAACTAATCCCGCTCCTTCTTCATCGGTTGTTGTTTCACCCCTTTCTTCTTCTTCGCTTGACCAAATCTCTAAGGTTAGTAGTCACGTGGATAAGAAGAAGAAGAAAGGGAAGGGTAAAAAGAAGAAGGATAAGAAAGAGAAAAAGTAGCAACCATCTACTCTTGATGGTACTCATTCTAAGAGAACACTCGAAAAACCCAAGTTCCCTTGTAAGCTTTGCAAGGGGGGCCACCTTCTTGAGTGTCCCCATCTGTCCCATGTACAAGAAGAGTGGTCTAAAAGGTCCAAACCATCTGTGTCATCAACCTCTAATCATCATGTTGACGATACTCCCTCAACCAGTGACCCATTGGTAAAAGGTCGTAAGGGTAAAGTCGTGTATCCTTGTTTAATTTGCAAGGCTATGCATCGTACTTTTCTTTGTCCAAGCATGGATTAAGCTTCGCGTTGGTTGGAAAATATATTTTATCATCAATAGGTGATTCCAACAAGTGATAGTAAATTATCCCTCGATCCCCCACTGGTTGACCAAGTGGTAGATTCGGATTTATCTGTGGTTGATCCCACTCTTCCTTTGGAGATTGAAGTTAAAGTGGTAGAGTCAGTTTCATTTCCACCCAATCCCTCTCTTTCATCAGAGAGTGTTAAGACTGAAGTAGCCTCTTTGACCAAATCTTCATCTTGTTCTTCTCTTCTAGTAGAGAATGAACTTAAAACTACCAAGGTTTTTATGCTTCGTTCTGATTGTTCTCGACAAGAGGAAATTTTGTCTGTTTTGATAGAACCCTCTCTGAGTAGTGAGGTTATTTCCTTTGACTGGAGTAACCTAATAGAGTCTCGTCTTCATTCGAGCATTCCCTTCCAGATAGTTGTGAATGTTACTTCTAGGCGGATACTTCGTACTATTGTTGACGAAGGGGCTTCTGTTAGTATTCTATCCTCAACTGCTTGACAAGCTTTAGGTTCTCCTCAGCTTGTGCCAGCCACCGATCAGATATTGTCTTTTAATCACAGACCTACTGCACCTTTAAAGACCCTTCCTTATTTTCCTATTACATTAGGAGGGAAAACTGCCTGTATTTTTGTTATGGTGGTCCAAGGTCCTTTAGATTTCAATCTGCTCCTTGGACGTCATTATGTTTATTCCATGAAGGTTGTAGTGTCCACACTCTTTAGAGTTATGTATTTTCCCCATGATGGGAAGATTGTGACCATTGATCATGTTTCCTTTGTTACACCTGACCATCGCATTACTCCTAGTAATCAGACTGCCCTGAATGTGCCACATGTTCTTGTGGTTCCTTCCCCTTCTTCTAGTTAGCTTCTTCCCATCACAGGTAAAATGGGGGGCATGGCTCTAGTCTATGGACATCATAATGGAGCTAAGCTGCTATATTTTATGAAATGGTGGCAACCTACAAACCTCTAGATATCATGTTCGCTAGGAGCGGGTTTGCAGAGCATAGTTTACTTTTGGTTTCAAGCTCGTTAAAAAATAAAACCACTCCTTAAGCAAGTTTACCCTTTTGGTTTCAAGCTTGCATAAAAATGAAACCATGTCGTGAGCATAGTTCCCATTCTATGTCAAGCTCGTTAACAAATGAAACAGATGCCTGTGAGCAAAGTTCCCATTCTATGTCAAGCTCATTAAAAAATGAAATGGATCTCCTCAAGCATAGTTTACCTTTTGGTTTCAAGCTTGCATAAAAATGAAATCATTCCTGAGCATAATTCATTTTCTATTTCAAGCTCATTAAAAAATAAAGTAGGTTTCCTTAAGCATATTTTACCTTTTGGTTTCAAGCTTGCATAAAAATGAAACCATGTTCCAAGCAAAGTTACCTTATGTTTCAAGCTTGTGTAAAAATGAAATAGATCCCCTTCCCTTAAGTCAAGTCTTCACTTTAGTGTTAGAACTTGAACCTTCTTTTCACTTCCTGATTCTCGTTCTTCCTACCCCCCTAGTGAACATTTTCACATTAATAACCAGGTTTTTTAGGTTGGGTATGGAAGAAGAATCATCAAATGAAACAAAGCTTAGGGGCATGTCGAGCTGCTAGCAACCATGCTAGGGGTAAGCTTCGCTAGCAATCATGCTGGGGGCAAGATTCCAACCTCTGTATATCATGTTAATGGGATTTTTCAAGCATAGTTTACCCATTGGTTTCAAGCTTGCGTAAAAATGAAACCACTCCCTAATCATTCTTTCAACTAATATTTGAGCTCTTTAAAAATAGTAAGATGGTGTTGAGCTTACTTTTCATTTTTTGTGCTCTGGTTAAAACATGAAAAGTGGTTTGAGCTTAGTTTGTTAATTTTTCGTGCTCCGGATTCAAACATGAAAAGGTTAATAGAGTCTTCTTTAAACTCTTTTTAGACTCTTAAAATGTGAAAAGATTGTCGAGCGATCTTGTCTTCTTCATGCTCTTTAAAGTATTTGAAGAGTCGTCTCTCTGACGGTACGTTATCTCTTTTTTGGTTCGGATAGGACTATTTACAAAAAAGGAACACTCCAGACAATCATGAGTGGAATAGTTCTCTAAGGTATGATTTTACACTTTTTCGGGCCTTAGAGACTAAATCATATGAAAAAGGACACCTTTGGAGTCTTCTTCCGTAATCGTTCAGACTCTCTAAACATGAACGATACCGAGTTTTCTTTCATTGGACTTGTTAAATCAAACATTGAGAGACCCGTTTTGGGAACGAACCCCTCCTCTCTCAAGTTTGTAAAACATATGAGTCTGGACTTGTCTTTCAACAAGCTATATCGAGTGTTTGTTACCCTCTTTGAACTCGTAAAACCGAAAATAGGCACTCATTGATCATGATGGGGGAAATGGAAAGGGAATCATTTTTTTAAATAAATGGTAGTAGTTTGTCGTTACCCTTGAGAATGGCACTTGTTTGCACATCATGTCAGTCAATTGGGTATTCAGCTGATCTCTGTAACGATCCACTTTCATGAGTCATGCCACTCCTTTAAGTCTTTCAAAAGAATGCATTGTCCACTGTCGCATTGTGTGTTTGTCCCTTTTAGTCATGCTGCCAAGTCTTTTTGTCGTGCTGCCCAATGTTCAAAGGGGATTTGAATAATTTGTACCTCTGTGGTCAACACAGTATTTGTGTCAGTACTTTTGAGTCAGTCCTATGCTTACTACATTCACATCATTCCAAAACTATGTTTCGATTTTCGTGTCATCGATCTAGGACTCATCATGGCCCTCCTTCGACGAGACTATTCCCATCGACATCAGCTCATCATCCGGGAAATAGTCTTAGAAACAAATATTTAGTACCTTGAGATCTGAATGCCTTAATGACAGATTCTCTCACTCTCAACATAGGTTCGCATCATTGACCTCTGATCGATAGAATCGACTAGGTGTTTGACATCAGGACATCTATTCACACTCAGTAGATTGTACTAGGGTACCTTGGGAATCATTGACATCAATGATGATCTCCCTTGCACTTGTTAACGGTTCACATCATTGACCGGTAATCAAGTGGTTTCTACCATGTTTGACTTCAGATCATTGTAATCGCATGGATAGAATCGTACCTTATGGAAGACGAGACGAAGACCCTGGGTATTTGTTTAAAGCTCTCATTGCTTTTCCCCAGGTTGTGATGGAGTTTTTGTATGTCTAGCATGGATCCACATTTGTATGGTTGTGGCTATGCTCAAATTTGTGTCTGTACAACATAGATCTACATTGTATGTCTAGTAGCTATGTCCAATATTGAGTCCTCTATCACATGGATCTACGCTGTATTCTAATAGCCATGCTTGTTTATTCCTCCCATGGATCTGCCTTGTATTGGTTTATAGCCATGAGTTGGTTACTTGTGTCTATGAGTCAAAATATTGATGTACTGCAGATGCCTAATTGACGACATGCTCCGATCGAGTCGACATTTTCACCTCGTAGCGACGACTTGTTCTCTCAAAGCTCTCGTTTATCGTATCCCTCTAAGACTCATGCTTTGGGGGGCATCCTGTTATACCAAAGTCCTGTCATCACCATGTGATAAGACCTTTGACATACCTACTTTCCCTTAATCCCAACACTTGGAGTGGAAACCCATGTTGTTTGTCAGCCTTTCATGAAAATACTCAGCACCGCGCTTTCCCCTTTATCCATGAGTGGTATCTTGCTCACACCTCCTATTCCTTGTTGTCCATAAGTGGTGCCACCGCTTATAGCCCTTGGTCCATAAGAGTTTCTTACCTGAACTGCTCTGTCATAGAATGAGAAAAGCGGTACCTTGGGTAAAATGGATAAAAGAGAAGATTCTTAAGGCTTCTAGATCATGAGCCTCGTGTCGTCCTTTATCCCTATCATTGTGGGTCATTTGAGCTCGAGATCCCTCATCCTAGGATCTTAGAGGCCACCTCATCCACAAATATCTCAACCATTCCTATCCATTGAGCCTTATAAATACAAGCTCATGTCCATGGTTGAAGGGGAGAACCATTGAAGTATTGTTATGTTGTTGGATTGACCACTTAGCCCAAGCCATTGGAGAGCATAGAGAGCAAAGTTAGAGCTTATGGGGATGAAATTTTTGGTTTCATGGAGATGCATGTCAATACTAAGGCTTAATTGGTTGTAAACTTCTCCATTTTAATCTTAATGCAAAGCTGATTTCCGTCCCACTTTACTATTGTTCTTTGATTTCACATGTAAATGTTGTTGGATTCCTTAGTCACTGACATGGATTAATAGATTATGTTCTGGTAGCTTTGATGTGTTTTCGTGTTTAATCTAATTACAGGTACACAGGTTTACTATCGAAGAAGGCATTCCAGGTATCTACGATATCCAGGGAGGGTCTTCATCCTTTGTCATTCATTTGTTCTAGATCTGAACCATTCAGACCAGAGGAACAACTTTTGTCCGTAGAAGGTGAAATATTCCTGCTAACACATTCACAGTTGCAAGCCATTTTTTCCCTGTTTCATTATTTAATTACTGAGTAAATTTTGTGATCTATTCTTGTGAGCTGTGTGTTGATCCATATATCTATGTGCTCAATTTAATAGGTCTACATATAGGTACACGGTTTTTCCCCATTCCTTTTTTCTCTTGTTACAAGATTCTATTTCCTTTTTTGTTTCCTTTACTTTGCAAATTAGTTTCTTCTCTATAATATATATCAATCGTTAAAAATTTCTTTCCTATCTTTAGGTTTCCATTGCCTTTTTTTAGTTATGTGGGTGCATGCTGCAATGCCTTCAACCTCAAGGATTTCATGGTAAGATACACTCTTTGATTTTGGTAAACATTTCTTGTACATCACCCTTTCTTATTAGAATTACATATGGGATACATCATCCTTTTCATTATATGTATATATGCTCATAAAATTCAATAGATGTTAACTTCATGTTTTATTTGTGAAATTATCTTGGAATTATGGTTGTCCTGGTTTTTATCTTTCTCCTCTATAGATGTTAACTCCAAATGCTTGCATGATGCCATCGAATAATTGTAGCGTACTGCAAAGAAATGTATTTTGAAGATCATGTATACAATCTTAGCAGTTTTTACTACAAGTAAGACCAAACATTCATGCAAAGACCTTCAAGTAAGAACAACTCTGCCAAATAAGCCATGTTTAATGTAATGTGTATTGTGGATCATTGTGTACTGAACTAAAATAGGTCAAATGACATAAATTCCAAACATAAATACTGATTGATGAGAATTTGTGTTTTGATTAGTGTTAGAGGAAACTCTCTGCTATGTCGATCACGTGTTGCACAACTTTACCCTGGAGAAGCTCCAACACCCATGTCTTTCACTGCTACTACATCAGAATGTAAGTTTTTCTCTCTATTCATATACAATCATGCTATGCTAAATTTTGTTTTTTAAGTAGAGTAACATGATAGAATAAGTGTACATTGGTATTTATTTTGCAATTCCTATGGCGCCCTATGGAGTTTCTAAAAAACATATTGCCCCTTTAGTTTTTTCCCTCATTAGAGGAAATTTGAGGTCTAAAATGGGCCTCCTAAGGAAAATAATAAAATAATAGTTAAAATAAGAAAATAATAGTTATTAATTTTGGAGGGAGAATGAAAAAAACTACTTTTTTTGTTCGTATTTTCGACCTATCTCCCTTGTTTTTACTCATATTCCAAGTGAGAGAGATCGTTTGATGTGGAATTTAATTCCGCATCCAACGAGTACCCACAATGCATACTTTTGATAGACCCTGCTACCCCAAAAACAAGAAATACCTGGAAAAACGTGATGATGACATCATCATCACATTTTTTCAAGTATTTCTTGTTTTTCGGGTAGCAGGGTCTATCAAAAGTATGAATTTTGGGTACTCGTTGGATGCAAAATTAAATTCCGCATCNATGAAAAAAACTACTTTTTTTGTTCGTATTTTCGACCTATCTCCCTTGTTTTTACTCATATTCCAAGTGAGAGAGATCGTTTGATGTGGAATTTAATTCCGCATC
>LPNX010217222.1:117373-127979 GCA_001517045.1 Pseudotsuga menziesii | reverse complement strand
CAATGAGCTCTCCGGCTCAGAATTTGAGTAAAAACACATGGAGATATGTCGAAAATATGAACAAAAAAACTAGATTTCTTTTATGCCAAATATGTCAATTCAACCATTATGGGTTGACTCATTTTATTGAAATTATATTGGTTCTTGAATTCCAACTCACAAAATTTATTGTTGGCCCATTTTCTTATAAGGCCCATTTTAGACCCCAAATTTCATCTAATGGAGTCTTGTTCTGTTGTGTACAATTTCCTTCATAATTGGAAATCTAATTTGGTGAAGACAGAGACACAATCAACATTTTTTTGTTTGATGTCAATGGTATGTATGTAATCTCCCTGGATGGTCAATTTACTATTCTCCTTCTCGGTGTTATACACTTTTGTTTATCAACTATTTTTTTTTCAATGTAAAATATGAGCAGTTTTCTTATTTCGTTTATGAGTTTTATGATATATTTACAGAGCAGCATAATCCACAATTTGCTTGGGACATTTTAAGAGATTCGATTTCAAAGAGATTCAGGTTTCCACTATCAATTTTAGTAGCAAGACTATTCTAGGTTCAGGAGATTTTGGGAATGTTTAATGGCATGTATGTAATCTCCCTGAATGGTCAATTTACTAATCTTGTCACCAGTGTTACACAATTTTTTTATCAACCATTTTGGTTTTGTGTGAAATATGACTAGTTTTCTTATTTCGTTTATGGGTTATATGATGCATTACTTGAAGAGCACCATGATCCAAAAGATTCCATTTCAAAGAGCTTCAGGTTGCCACTCACATTTTTAGTAGCAAGAATATTCTAGGTTCAGGAAGGTTTGGAAATGTTTACAAGGGATGCCTACAAGATGGAACTCTTCTAGTTGTAAAGATATTGAAAGATGTTAATGTCGCAGAGGGAGAAGTCCAATTTCAAACAAAAGTGGAGATGGTCTGATTTCCCGTGCATAACCATTTGTTGAGATTATGTGGATTTTGCATGACATCCACATAAAGACTATTCACTTATCCATACATGTTGAATGGAAGTGTTGCATTTTCTCTTAGGGGTAATTACTAATTTTTCCCTTGGTGCATGTTTATGCAAATATTAAGGTAGAGCAAGTAAAATACAAGTTCTCTACTATCTAAACTAAATATCTTTTGCATATAAGTTTGTCTGAATTGGTCTGTATTACAGACAAGACATTATTGGGTATTAAGTAAACTTGCAGATACCATTCATGTAAAGCCTACATTTTATTGAATGGTCAGATATCATCCTTTTATATATGCATGCATATGGATATAGGCGTCTGAGAACTAAGGTTGGATTTCCAGTTTCAAGCAAAATCCAAGCACAAATTCATCATGCGAATCAAAGTCAAAATATTGAAGGAGGCCATCCAAGACAAGTTAAGAACAATTACATCACAATTTTCGATGTAGCTTATTACAGGTTAATTAATTGGTATATGAATCTCTGGACAAGGATCCCAAATATTCCTTAGCTGCTGCATTATTGAGTGATGAATATGTAGAGGAAGCAGAAATCGCATCCTTCGCTAACGATGGGTCCTCTTCTCATTCTCTGTCACCTCTTTCTACATCTGCGACATAGATAAAAGTAAATACACCCTCTACAGAAGTGAAGCATACTTTTGGAGTTCGACAAGTGGAGGATGAGGTATTGATTTTGCATTAGATGTTTTAGAATATCATACATTTTTTTCTAGATGGAAGAGCGTTTGCATTTGTGAGCCGTTCGTTGCATGTATAATCTAACTAGTGCAAATATTTGATTGCCTGTGGATTGACATTTTATTAATTAAAAATATTTAAATGCTTGATCATCCCACAGCACTTGATCAAGAATAATAAGAAATATTTGTTCATTTTCATATAATAAGAAATTGTCGAAAGAACCTGCAGGGTAGATAAATTGATGTTATATAGAAGGAACAAATGAAATGAAGAGATTAAGCTTTCATACTCAGAATGGAGACAACCCAGATAAACGACTTATTCATTAATACTACGTGCTAGCTTGAAGGGCAAACCCAATGGTGTAGTAAGTTATTACTACCCAAATCCCAAACTCCAACAATGACAATGGAATTCCAAGTAAAACAATAGGGATAGTGGAATCCCATGCAGGATAAAAGCGTAAATCTAATTTCTTGAAGAACACAGGAATCCTGACAATTGTCATGGAAACTTTGCAAATCCATTGAACATGTTTGTGAGGAGACTATAGTAAAGTGCTCTGAGGTGTGCATTTGAATCATTTAGGGTCTTATACTGAGACACGAGATGTATTGAATGGAGACATCACAATTCCTTTTACCAATCAATCAAACTCAGCTGAGATATAATGTGTAGCCAAAGGTGGAAGAAAAGAAAAGGGATCACAAATTTCTAAATGTTGTCAATAGGACAAGTAACATAACTAGAAGATGGAAGTATCAAATCAGTTAAAGTTTAATTCAGATCAGTCAAATAAAAGATAGAACAGGATTAGTCAATATGACTCTGTGTATGTATATCTCTTCTCGTTTTTACTCATATATCTATCATCCATAGTTTTTTTTATCTCAAATTAAAAATTTTATTAGATCCTCATTTTTTCTTATATCTTTTGGTTAGGGTAGTGGATTTTACTAGATTTTAAGTTGTGACCCATAGCTTCCCAATGGTACATGTTTCTATTTCTGTAAGTTATTTGTGAAATTATCATGAATCAAAATTTGTTTTCCATTGTGATGCTCTCTTACAGAACAAAGGATGGTTTGAACTTTTTGTCTTCTGATGCAACAAGATGTATGGTGCATGGTTTGATCTTTTTGTCTCTGTTTAACAAGGCATGTATTGCATTTTTGGTATTTTTAATTCTTCTTTTTTGTGATGTGTATTAAATTTGGTGACTAATTAGCCAATCATATTTTAGGGATAAAGCCTTATCTATATGTGATTTGTCAGTAAGTTCACCTATAGTAAGTCTGCATGTTCCTACCACAGAGAAAGCTTTTGAGTTTTCAACATAGCAGGCCAATGCACACAAACTTTTCACAGATAGAGGTTGTCTTACATGATACAATGCTTCGACGAATTTCTTAGACTCGACTTAAGATGGGATTTCCTATAGATGATATTAGCTTTGTTACAACATATTGTTTAGGTGAATTATCATAATTTTAAAATAAAGAGAGTATATTTATTGCTTCTTTGTAGGTCTGGCTTGACAAAAAAGAGTGTTTGTCATCTTCATTTTCTTTATAATTTTCACTATTACTCTTTTTCTTTTGGTGTTTGTAGGAAGGGTTCTACTCAGATACACGTGCATATGACAAATCATTGTACCAGTAGGATGATTTCAGATCTTGTCATTTCCTAAGGAAATTTTATAGTTCAAATACTCAATTTGAGGACTTCTTGGCCAATTTATTACCGAGATTTATTAGACTTGTTCTAGCATTCGTTGGTTTGATTCTCGTTTATTCAACAAGACTGCCTAATATGAATTTAAGGTTGCATATTTCTAGGTATGAAATCCAATGAGTTTTAATTTGTAGATGGGTTGCGGTCAATTACTATCTAAATAATTCCAAGGCATCATTTTATTTATTTTTAGGACATGCCTAGGTATTGAATAAGCAAGAAACTTAACTATTTGGAAACATCTTAATAGTTGATTTGTTGGTTAGTGCATGTAAAAAGAATAAGCATGAATCAGCCAAGTCAGGAGCAGTTATTTGACTGTCAGAAATAGTAATGTGAAATATTGCATTTTTATGGACCTAACCAACAATCTGCTATTTTAATTTACTAATTTAATTGAAGGAAACTCTGTAATTCTCAACAGGTTTGAAACTCTGGTAACTGCAATAGTAGAAGTTTTGGCACCAACCAACATTTTTGACATCCATAACAACATATTTTCAGAGTTCCCCATAGAGAATCCATAAATATTATAGAATTTAGTATTTGTAAATAGAATAAAAGCCATCTTGAGGAGATAAGGTTTCCAAGACATGCCCATAATATCCTACCTGCTCTTCGCCGAATTTAGTTTTCTATGCGATATTGGAAAACCCCAAAAACCTTTATGAGCATTCTCATTGCAACATTGCTCTCATTCTAAGCACCTATAAATAGGTAAAGGGGTATAATAAACCACCAAGAGATTATAAATATGCAAAGAGCTACAAGGAACCACCAAGCACATGCATGCCTATTTTAAACCCCAATACAAACTTATTGGTTAGCCCTAAGCTTGGGAAATTAACGCATGCTTATGTCAGTTTTGTCCTCTTTTTTTAAGCCCCAATACAAAATTATTGGTTGTCCCTAAGCAAGGGAAAATTAACGCATGTCTATGTCAAATATTTTTCATTTTTAAAGAAGGATTTATGCTAAGTGTTTATCCCACATTGAGATCACTGATCAGTTGTTCATAAGCTCAAGCCAATTTAGAACTAATTGA
Organism: Pseudotsuga menziesii; assembly: GCA_001517045.1. Taxonomy (NCBI): domain Eukaryota; kingdom Viridiplantae; phylum Streptophyta; class Pinopsida; order Pinales; family Pinaceae; genus Pseudotsuga; species Pseudotsuga menziesii. The sequence goes on along the minus strand of LPNX010217222.1, from coordinate 123,515 downwards.
GAATGAACAGTAGTATTTTGATAGAGGTAACTGTAGTAGAAGAAGTTCTAGGAATATTCGGATTAATGATGCAAATGACAAGCTCGTATGAATTTATGAGAAATGTAAAGGTAGATACTTGACTAAATGGGGAAATCTCCTGTCTGAGAAAAGAAAACGGTTCACAGATTGCTAAATCCTGTCAATAAGACAAGTAACATAGTCGAGAAGATAGAAGAATCAGATCAGTCAAAGTTTAATTCAGATCAATCAAATAAAAGATAGAACGGGTGAATGTGTATCAGATTTACTGCTGTAAATTTTGGAGATGTTTCAATAGAAATTAAACTAATAACTCTGTTGTAATACCTTGATTACGACTGAATAATAATTACTTTGATATTTTGCAAATTTCTTGTACTTGAATCTTGTGCAATTCTTGAAATGTGTATATTCTTGAATTTTGTATTATTTCTAGCTGTGAGCCTTGTTAAGGTAACTTGAATTTTCTCTGCAAACCGATGCTCAAATATAGAAGGAGAGGATTCATTGACCTGCTGGGAAACATTTTTTGAATTTGAGAAGATAAAGGTTTGATTCCCATGAACATTGATCTTTGTTCTGTTTAGCATCTAAAAGTTTGAGGCCAAATGTAAGAAGTGAATACTAAATCAGAATAGTTTAATAAAATCACAGAGGAACTACACCTGGGTGAGTCAGTGAACCTTACCGATCTTTATACTAATGCAAGAATTCTAATCAGCAGATAAAGAGCTCGTATACACTTTTACGTATTTTTTTTCTTCTATAAAAGATGCTGAAGTATACCACACTTGCAAAAAGAAGGTCTGGAACATTAGCCTTATAAAGAGTTGTGTTTAATGAGAATATAAATTGTACAATTTGTAGGAAGAACGTTATCCTTATCAGGAACTATGTTTAACAAGAATATAAATTGTAAAATTTGCGGGAATAATATGAGGAGATATGCAATGTTTCATCTTTAGAGGATGATATCTCTGAGTGTCAGCCCTTGGAACAAATGGAAAACTTGGTGAGACAATCATGGGGCATCAAATCTCTCATTGAAAATGTAAGCATGATTGCAAAATTGCCAAAGCTATAGAAGGAGGCTTAGAGCAAAGAACAAATCCCAATTCCCTCTTTCGGTTCTCTAGTTAGTGATGCCAGTTCACCAAAAGAACGTCCTTTCCTTGAACCAGATGAATTACCAAAATCCCAGGAAGAGCTAGAAGAAGAGGAGAGGGAAAGGATTTCGGATTCACCTTACACAAAAGTGATAAGCCGATTTTTGAAATTTACATCATCCATATAGTGGAACTATTTATATGTTTTAAATTGTGTTCTAGTTTGTCACAGTGTGGTCACCTCCAGCAGGTCATTTATAATATACAAGAAGCGGGCCTCTGCTTTCATTTGATCATGATCTTGGTTCACTTTGTTTCCTTTATATTCCCAATTTGTCAGTGTTGTTTGAGAGGAAGAAACCAGATGACTGCAGTTTCCTAAGAGCTTTCACTTTTAAGTTTTTATGCTCATCCAGGGCTATTGTAAAAATTATGTATGCGATACAAATTTTCCTATATGTGATGTGTGTTCAACCGGGAATGGAGTATATCCTATTTTCATGCTATTTCATACAACACATTGGCGTCTTTTCTTCATCGGCTAAATTTCTCTCATGTGATGGCATGTTCACTGTATAATGTGACGTTATTTGAAATCCCTTTTTACTATTCTGTAAAACTGTTAATTTCACTAAACTTGTTATCTATTATGAGTTAGCCTATTCTCTAAATTTCGATAAACTAAAGTGTTACATTTTTTTTGGTTTTAATTGCAATCTTCCACTACCTCATTTTAATGTTACATTTTTTTTGTTTTCGTTTACTCTCTAACAACTACCTTATCGATATCAGCGTATTATTGCACCTCCTTAGAAAAGTTTAAAAATATATGTATATACGTGAGCTTTGTCATGGGGTTTCAACCCTTCGTATCCATTGTTTATGGCGTGAAAATAGATGATTGTGTACATGAATTATTTTAATATGATTTCTCTTCATAAATATATTTGCTTATAAAATAAGATGATAATATTATTTCTCTTCCTAACTTGTAAAATAAGATGATAATAGTATTTCTCTTCCTAAAGATATTTGCTTATGGAATAAGATGATAATATTATTTCTCTTCCTAACGATATTTGCTTATCAAATAAGATGATAATAATAGTATTTCTCTTCTTAAAGATATTTGCTCATGGAATAAGATGATATTTACTATAAAAACAATATAATATACTAGTGTATGCATTGATGATAACATTATTTCTCTTCCTAAAGATATTTGTTTATGGAATAAGATGATATTTACTGTAGGAACCATATACTAGTGTATGCATTTATTCATGCCTTCTTTATTTTTGTTAATAGTAAGATGAGTAAACATATTTGTTTGTAGGACGGTAATAGTTAATACTAGTGTATGCATTTATTCATGCCTCCTTTATCTCTGTTAATGGTCAGATTAGTAAACATAATTGTTTATAAAATGGTAATAGTTAATCAATAAATATATATAGACAATGAATTAAATGTGCTTATGATCTATGTGCTTTTGTTTATAAAATAGTTAGATTCTATATATAGAATAGTTTGTTTCTTTTATTTATCTAGTATGAACAATAAAAAAATATAAGATTATTTTTATTTTTTTTAATATATAAAAGATGAAAAATATTAGGATATTTCTAATATATATAAACAACATATTGAATATAATATCATTTTTTTGTAATTGTTAAACTATTTTAAAATATTGAAACATCAAAATAAAAAACAACTATTCTAATTATGTTATTAAGATAAATACATAAACAACTAGAATCATTCTAACTCTTGTTATGATAGTAAGTAAATGACTATTAGAACTATTCTAACTCTATTTACCATATTAGATAGAAAAATGACAATAAAATAGTATTATATTTCTGATTACAATGTAAAAGATTGACAATAATGAGTTATGTTTACAAATAAAAGATTAACACAAAATATTTCTATTTGCATAACTAACTTGTACCATAACTATATAAAATTTAAATAGAATATAAACAAATCCTACAGTAAGGTTGTTTGAAAGGTTAGACATAAAATATATGAATAAGGAAGATAATGTTAGTAACATCTTAAATAACATTGTACAGGACAATGAATAAATATTCATGGCGAATTTATACACATAAGAATAGTTAACCACATCAATAAGTTCTTTTATCAAGAAGTGATACACATTAAATTTGAAACAATTAGTCTTTGTTTTCAAGAAGAGTAGTACAAATAACATAAATAATATCTATATTAAATGATACATAAAATGACCAGGAAATAAAACTAGTTGAAGATAGATATAAATGAACAACAATAAATAAAAAATTATCTTCTTAACAATCCAACTTGTTATGTAGAACACTCACATTCCTCCAAACCATAGATTTAAAAGAACTCGTCATCTTTTAGGCCTTGTAGAATGACCCATGATCTAGGCCAAGCAAGCTAGTATATAATGACATAGAGTGAATGTTTGAAGTGTTTGAATATTGCTTATTATAGACTTTCCAATAAGACCTCTTTAATTGGCTCTGTGGTCCCTATATAATATTCAATCAACCATATCTAGGATATCACACCCAAGCCNAGTGTTTGAATATTGCTTATTATAGACTTTCCAATAAGACCTCTTTAATTGGCTCTGTGGTCCCTATATAATATTCAATCAACCATATCTAGGATATCACATCCAAGCCACAAAACTCATTTGGGATGGCCACAAACACTTTCAGCTTGGTCTTACTAAGTGCTCAATAAGAAACCGTGTTGGACCTGTACCATGGAAATGAGTGGACCGTACCTCCTACAATTCCTTGTATCTATTATTCATTCATTACTTCATTACAATTTTGTCCATAATGTCTCCACTCTCTTTTAGTTGGTTTCTTATTGCAAAAATAATGGATCTCCTAGGAAAATAACGAGCAACACTCTTTCTCTTCTTTTATATTTTCTTGTTCGAGGAAAAGTAGTTAGGGTTTTCTTTTAATTTTCCATATTTATTTTAATTCATAGTTCTTTATTTTTCTCAACAAAGACTCAATTCCTCTTCTTAAGTTTTCACATGTTCTTTTGAAGTCGTATCCCCTAGAAAACTTGGCCCCTCTTGTAACAAGTTGTTCCATAACAAGTTGGATGTCAAAATAATAGTATCACTTTCATCAAATAAAGTATCATTTGTCCATGATTTCTAGAGTTACAACTCTAGAACCAAAATATATGTGTCCAAGTCCTCCTGACTTATTCAACTAGGGTACAACTTTGGGACATTACAATAATACAAGGGCCATAGAGAACCCAATCAAAGTACATAAGTATAATTAAGGAAAAATCGTGTCTAAACATCTAGGAAGGAACAATAGCACTATGAGGGGATTCAAATCTCAACAACAAAAACCCTGTTGACCAATAAGGGGCCCAAGATTTGAAAAGAGATATCTAGAAGGAATCTCAAACTCATGTCTCCAAATAACTATTGAATAAATGCAAACAAATATAAGGAATTGTAATTGAAGTTGGAACATTGTAATCAACACTTCCCAAATATTTAGGAAGCGATCTAAAGGGATGGTCCCACCAAAGGACATAATTTTTTTGGAAAAGAGTCACACATGTCTAGGGCCTTAGACAAGAACTGGAACTCTAGAATCACCAATGTGTATGATGTTGAGCGTGTGAGAAACTAACCAAGTCAAGGACTCATTGATGACAACTCTTCTTGCTTAGTCTAAGATGACCCATCAATGTTGTAAATGGGACCAAGGTTCAAAAATCCTCTATATCAATGTGAGATCAATCCGTTAGAATAGGTGTTTCGCAATAAATAAGATAAGATTCACTAGAGTTAAAAGTTATAAGGAAACCCTTGAGAAATATAATACACAATGTAGTCGACAATACTAACTATAATTAAGACAATAATGAACAAGAAAAAGATAATGAGAAATGAACTAAAAAATCCCCTTGTTCATAACATAATAACAAGAATGAGCTAACAACAATGAAATATAAAGTCACTCATAATGATACATAAAATTCAAATTTTTATTACAAACAATGAAACATAAAGTTATAGATAATCATACACAAAATTCAAATTTGTACTACAAACTCATCATTTTCCTATCATTTTCAACATAGATATGTCTATAACCCATACTTTACATCGAATGAAAGTTCGAACAAGGTTGAGGTTATCTAGACCCGTATCTTTACTGTTTGAACCTAGGCATCTCGAATGTTCAAAGGGCAGAGACATACCCACCCTCGTGTTTTTAGAGGAGGGGCATGCCCTTTACTTTTTTTTAATACCCATCCATGTTTGGAGAGTAGAGACAGACGGACTCTTCCTTTTGTGGGACAAGCTTGAATGCATACTTAACCTGACCTTGGTGACATACCCTGACCCATTTTGTGCGTTGAGGCTCTTAACTCACCTTCTTCTTGGTCTTATATATAAATATCACCTTTTCATTAGTATTGGATTATTTAGACCCCACCTTCTTAGGGCTCTTCTTCATAACAATGGAATGAAAAACAATTGAAATGAAATAAATATATTTAAAAGTATTGATCTATATTCTCGGAAAATTTGAGAGACTTCAACGATATGTCGCATATATATATATATGGAAAGCAAATTTTGACAAACAATAACCTCTCTATGTTCAGCTTTAAATCAACTTTAGGTTAAAAACTCTTGAAATGGCCTCAACATTTATAAAGATAAACTTAAAGCATGAAATTTAGAACCTTCTATTATTGCTCACCCGACCTAAGAAGAGCAAAGGGATTGAGCACTACCCAATTAACAATCTATATACACCACCTTTTTTGACTAAATTTCTCACACCACCTTTTGTGATTGAATTTCTCACATTGGTAAGGTGGTCAACTATCTATATATATATATAATTATTTATATAAGTGTAAAAGGTTTTTAAGTTAGTTTGTCAAACTGAACAAACTAAAAAAACACAGGAATGAGTCACCTTATATCTTTTCTACACATTATGATTATGCTTTAGGGT
>LPNX010217222.1:43018-117050 GCA_001517045.1 Pseudotsuga menziesii | reverse complement strand
ATACCTCAATGGATAGAAGATTCGTTGGTGAATTTATCGGTATCAACTCCGCTCAGTTATGTGTTAGGAATGGCAGGGTTTACACCTCTGCAAGGCACAGGGAATTTTTCATTTGTTTGAATGTGGGTTAAGTCTGTTTTTTTAAGCCCTCGACCAAGGTATAAACCTCGACCGAGGTATTTGCTAGGTCGAGGTCCTAGTCCTGTAATATTCTATTTAAAGAGAGCAGCCTTAAGACAAAAGGGTAGGTGGCCATTACATTTTTTGGGAGTTGGTGTCTGAAATGAAAAGAAGGGTCATTTATCTTTATTTGTAGAAATGGGTCTTGGAGTATTAGGAGTTATAGATATGATTGATCAAATCTATGACTCCTATGACTCCTCGACCCATATCTACAGATCTACTCCTATTCAAACATTAATGACACTCCCCGAAGTCCCTCGTACAAAACAAAATGGAGCCATTTATTGAGTAGTGGGATGCAACTGCGTAGTGAAAGCTTTTCACATATTGAAAATGGCGAACCACAAAAGAGATTTGGAGAGAGTTTTATGGAGATCAAGGCAAAGTTTTTTGTGGAGAGTTCTATTTTCAATAAAAGCTTTTACTGCTTGCAGTTGCATCCCACTACTCAAAAATGGCTCAATTTCATTTTGTACCAAGGACTTCGGAGAGTGTCATTAATGTTTGAAGGCAAAGTTTTTTGTGGAGAGTTCTATTTTCAGGTTTTCATGAGTTGCTGGAGGATTCAGCAAAGTATAATGAATATATTTTGCAGTCTTTGGTCCTCTATTTATGATTTTTTTGACAGAAGTACCTCGGTCAAGGTATGTATCTCGACCGAGTTAATACCTCGGTCAAGGTATGTACCTCAACCGAGTTAATACCTCGGTCGAGGTATTAATACCACGACCGGGGGTTACTAAATACCTCGACCGAGGGCTTAAAAAAACCTCGGTCGAGGACTTGATAAAACCTCGGTCGAGGTATTAATAGCTCGGTCGAGGGTTTAACAAGCCCTCGACCAAGGTACGTTTTTTTGTTTTTGCCTATATGCGCTTGCCAAAAAGTGTTACCCAGGTCAGCGGATTCACCCTTTAAAATTCGTTATTCAAACTTTTGAATTTTTGTGTTTCACAATCATTATGCTCGATGTATGTATAATATATTTAAAATTACAGGCCTAGCTTTAATATCCATCCATTTGTTGGATATGTATATTAAATCTCAAATCCAAAATATGTTTCCCAACTCACCGACATAGACTACACTCGGCATGATTTTCCCTTAACAAAATTATATCAAAACCCAAATAGTCAAACACCGAATACAATACATTACCCAAATGCTTTGATTGAAGTTGACACTAAGACCTGAAGCGGAATTGAATGGGAGTCAGGAGCAGGGATGGAATTTGACGGGTAAATGCTTGTCATGGGTCAATTTACCCGTCAAATATCGCTAAGATTTTAGACAAACCGTCAAACTCTGGTTTAAAATATAAAAAACCTTTTAAATTTTGGTAGTTACCGGCAATTTTGACGAATGTCCGTCATTTGAAATTCCAACCGTGGTCGGGAGGAGGATAAATTTGCGGCCAATGAAACCAAAGCCGCGCTTTTCGGGTACAAATTCCAACCGGTTAGTCATCAGCTTCATGATGTTTTCGCACCCGACACGGTGCGTGGTGCCCTAATGTCTCTAGGGACCCATATAGAAAACCTTCATTCGGCCGGTGCTCATGACCACCAACCTTTTGCTTTTCTTGTATGAACATTGTTGTGTTGTATAAACCGGTACGTAAAGTTGTACGCTTTGTATTTCATATTTTATATGATAATGATACAAATTATCAAAGATTCATCTGTGTCTTATGCATGTAAATTTTGATTATGATATTCCATTCAATTATTTCTCAGTCATGGACCCCATGGTAGATAATGGTTGGTTGCATCTGAATCTTCCTCAGAAGCCCCTCCTTTTCAATTGACACACATCCCCGGAGGTGTCCACATGCTTGTAGTAAAAGTAACTCAAAGTGGTAGTAGAGTATCTAAAGATAGTGGCAAGCCAACCACCATGACTATGAGAGTAGATGTGTATCATGATTGATGTTTTTTTTTTAATTACAAATATTTTTTTAATTTAATTTGGTTTATAATATTATAAAATTGCTATATAAATAATAAATTAATTATTTTATTAATGATGATGAAAATTAACTTTTATTGAAATCAATTTCGGTTTATTAAACTTAAGAAGAAAGACATGAATTATTTGGTTTACTGTAAAATTGTATTTTTATGTTCAAAAAGTTTAAAATAAAGTGTCTATAGGTCATCATTGTTTTGACATGTCAGAAGGTTAGGAATGTATGTATTGTATTAAAGATTATCAAATTACAATTTAACGTGGCGGTACGCAAAGCTCTCTAAGATAAAGTGACTTTCATCCTCAATGTATGTATTGTATTAAAGATTATATAATTACAATTTAACGTGGCGGTACGCAGGGCTCTCTAAGATAAAGTGACTTTCATCCTCAACGTTTATAGTTTCACAAATATGGCAAATCCTTTTCACCCACGATGTTTAAGTAATTGTTTAGCGTCTTGTTTCACTAATAAGCTCATAAGAGTTCCTCTATCTTAACTATATTAATTTTGGTGAATGTGGAGCTGCGTTTAGTATTTTCTTCTCGATGTTTCGATCTCTACTGTGAGATCATGCTCAGGAGAGCAATAGAAGCTTGGTGAAAATAATATTGCCCAATTTCTTTTTAAATATAGAATAGATGTTTAATATTAATTTTAGATTGGGTTGGCTTGGATATTTTTAATTCTATTTATTAAAGTTATTAATTTTTAGGGTTTAATTGCCAATTAGAGGTATAATTTATATTTTATTTTAAGGTTTCTTATGTTATTTAATTATAATCGTTTTTTTACAAATAGATTGTTATTTAGTTTTATTTATATTAATTTTCTTTTTAAGACTCATTAAAACAAAAAAAAATACTTTAACTTTTATTAAAGTTATTAATTTTTAGGGTTTAATTGCGAATTAAGGGTATACTTTATATTTTTGTTATTATGGAATAATATATATTATCTTATAATAATATCTAAGTAGGGAATTCAACATTTTACATAAAAAAAGTTGAAGAAACACTTATTATATCATCACAAACAGCGACATATATAAATCAATCAAACCTATTAAATCAACCATGCATGCATGTCAAATTTTTCTGGTTTCCTAAGGTTTTTAAAAGTTGTAAATTTCTTATATTAAATGTAATTTTTTTTAAAAAGATTTATTTGAATGTTGATTGACCTCTCTTTGATGATGTTCACCTCGATTTCTGCTACCCAAGCATGGGCGACGAAGCTGACGTCATGATAGGGTAGAGTGATCATTAATATTGGTTTGTGGTGACAAATATGTCAGTCTCTTTGGTAGATGATTTATCTATAAGTGTGTCATCAATTCATCAGTGTACTGCCTCTCCCATGAACACAATACCTTCAAACTGATAGCAAGCAGAAGAGTATTGGGTATGGTTGCGTAGTCATAGAGTGGTTGTCTATGTTGTGTTGATCATTCATCCTGATTTTGCTTTTGTTCCAATATTTATAATTAATTATTGGCAATTATACAGGTGTACTAAGGGTAAAAATAATGTGTACTTCTTTATGATTAGTTGTTAGTTAATTAGGATTGACGGACATGCATGTTTCAATGACCATGGATGATGGTAATGGGTTATGTTCATCCTAATATGTTAAGGAGCGGCATCACCCAACGATTCTAACCCAACAACCCCGCTTTTTACTCTTTTGGAGCTTAGCATTTTTCCCAATGTTTATTTTCGTGTAAAACCCCTAGCAACACTACATGGTTAACAAAATTGGCCTCGTGGAAACATCTCATTTCAACTACAACTTGATAACAATAAAAGGATAAGAGTTTCTATTATTGACGTGGCAATACCCCTCAGACCACATCTCATCACTAAGAGGAACTTCACAAAGTCTAAGCAAACAATAATAGCAAAGACAATAATCCAAGTGACATCTTTCAAAATTCTATGCTTTTACTCACTTTAAGGGTGGACACATATTCTACTCCGCTAAACTATATTATAGGAGAATGATTCAATGTTAATAAATAGGTTTAATTATTAAGTTTAGTTTTATAAACTTGTGTGCATTTTGATGTTGATTCTTTATATCACAAAAATTCCATACACTAATTCACAGTTTAGTAATGATCATACCATGTTTATAGTAGATCATAGTTAAAAATTAAATTATTATTATAAATACCATATCAACAACATTAAAAATTTAAGACACTAACACAATTTAAAGTTATTTTGGTTTCAATTCAATCTAATATAGCATAGTATAAATATCCCAAAAATAGAACTATGATTGGGAGATGTTAAGTGCCAAAATTAATAGCCAAGTCTTTTAAGACAATGCAAAATGACATACACAATGAATAATGCAAGTACAAAAGAAATATCTACAACTTTGTATTCATTTTGTCTCTTTCTCTTAATATAGTTTTCTCACATCAAATGATATGAATAATAATGCCATGTCCCCTCCCCTCTACTCGATGAAGAGGACGCGACTGCACTGTTGCTACTATCAAAGCAGGCAATCTAACCCCATGAACATAACATAAAATGTATTGAAGATAAAATTACACATACACAAATGCATAATACAATATACAGCGGAAGCAAATACATTTCAACACATTCGTCATGTTCATAATAATTTATAAAACAAATACATTGCAGAGATTAAACACAAGAAAATACTTATCTTGAGAAGAAGCTTCCTGCAACTAGATATGTCGCTGCAACGTTCCACCCAACCATAAGCTAGTGTGCTCATCAATCTCTCAGCACCACTGCCACCCTCGAGCTGGGCATGATTTCCACACGGAACTACGAAATAACAGGCTCACACATAGCCAAATATACATCAAAACTCAGCCAAGCAAAACACAGTTGGGTTTATTAGGCTTCCAAGGCAGTGGAAAGGAGAATTGCTAAGCTAGTGAGCTCAACCATAGAGCTATGGACACCTGCACCAGATCTGGCTTGGCCTCCACAATGTTAGATTTTTATCATTCAAGCTAGCATTATCTTAGGATCTTTAAGTGAGAGAATAACATGCACAGCAATAAACACAAGAGACAAGAGACACAAAGAATTTTCCTCAGGGAAACCATAAAGGAGAAAACCCCACAACTTCCTCAGAGATAGAAAGAGCACCAATGGCAGCAATAAAACCCGAAAATAGAAAAGATGATCTCCACAGCTTGTTCTCTCTCACACAGTGGAGAGAGCGTCTCCTCTCTCACTCATGTGCCCCAATGAGTGAGTGTGTATATGATAAAATAGAGAGACTCGCTCTCTATTTATATTCTTTCATTCACTTGAAACCCACTCCAACATGTCGGCCTCACTTAACAATTACTTACTAGAGCCGACATCTCTAGGAGTGTCTAATAACCCTAGTGCCCCACAACTTGTGGGGACTTTGCCTCCTCCTACCAACAAGGAGGTTTATCCTTAACACAATGGTGGGGACTATTACCTCGACTTACAATGATTCACCTAGGGTCGACTTCTCTAGGATAGTCTAATAACCCTAGGGCCCCACAACTGCGGGGACTTTAACCCTTGACCAATAGGAGGGTTACCCACAATGACTTGACATGACTTGTTTATATTATAGAAACTTCCCAGAATAAATATCGGGGTATGACATGACTCAATTACATTACAGACACATCCCGGAATAAACATCGGGGTACAATACATAAGATATACAGATGAATACATTCCGAAGTTACAAATACATCAACACTCCCTCTTAACTAGGAAGGTATTCTCTCGACACAATTTATCAGTACAAGTCTTCTTCTCTGTATCATCTAGATCATCATTGAGTCCTCGTCATCTTCACCTTCAAGTCATCTTCATCTTCAAGTCATCTTCATCATCGGATCTGGATCATCATCACTGGATCTGGATCATCACTCGATCTGGATCATCTCTGGTTCTGGAACATCTCTGCTGGATCATCATCATGGGTGCTATCTCTTGATTCTTCTCATCACAGGAAGTTCTACAGAGCCAGCCCTTTTTCATGTTGGTTGTAGGCCTAGCCTCCATGTAGGTCTTCTTCCAGCACTTATATCTGACCCTAAGTCAAAATGGCCTTCCCAGCACTTATATTTGATCATGTAGGAACCAATCCTATAATCATATCAGAAAGGAAACACCCATCACTCACATCTGACCATGTGGGAACACCTCCCACAACCCTGTCAGAAAGGCCCAACACTCACATCCGTCAACCAATGATCGGAAATGCCCAGCACTTACACTTGGACATGCAAGGAACCAATCCTCCATGCCAAAAGGTTCTGCACTTACATCTGACAACCAATGTCAGAAAGGCTCAGCACTTATATTCGACCATGCAAGGCACCAATCCTTCATGCCGAAAGGGCTCTGCACTTACATCTGGAAACCAATGTCAGAAGGGCGTGCACTCACATCTGATCTTGTAGGAACCAATCTTGCAATCATATCAGAATGGCCCTCAGTCCCAGATTGAGCTACCAGGTAACTGACCAGGTGCCTCCATTCCAAGAATGGCAACAGCCCTTATATCTGATCAAGTGGGAACCAATCCCTCAATCACATCAGAATGGCCATGCACTCACATCTGATCATGTAAGACTACATCTTACAATCGTATCAAAAAGGTCCTTAGTCCTAGACCGAGTATTCCTAGTAATTGACGAGGCACCTCCATTCCAAGAATGGCATTCAACGCTTATATCTAATCATGTAGGAACCAATCCTACAGTCACATCAGAATGGCTCAGCACTTATATCTGACATGGAAGGAACCAATCCTCTCACCATGACAGAATGGCTCAACCCTTACATCTGACCATGGAAGGAACCAATCCTCTCACCTATTAAATTGAGCACATAGATCTGTGGACAAACACACAACTCACATGATAGATCACACAATTTACTCAGTTATTGAAGAATGAAACAGTGCAAAAATGGCTTGCAGCTGTGAATGCTTTTCATTAATCAAAGATTAATTAGATAGATAATTACAATGAAGTACAATGGCTTTAATAGCCACAAGCAATTCGAATCCACATGAGGAAGTTCAAATTGATTAGACTCTACTTGACTATAGGTAACCAAGACCTTGTCTAAATCACTATCGAAGGACTCAATAGTTAACTGACCTTGTCTAAACCATAACCAAAGTTCATCGTAGCTCTAAAACATAACTCAAGTGTTACATTCAGTGTTGACTAAGGTTAACTGATAGTGGTAGGTGAGAAATGCGCCCCACATGTGTTCAGTCAAGTAAACCTAGCACTAACCTAATGTAGAGGACTAGAACTGAATGTAACTGACTCCTAACTTAGCTTGACTAGTCATTAACTGAAGTGAACTAACCTTGGTTGGTTTTGGCACTCCCAGTGGCTTCCTAAATTGTAGGGATTGGTCTAGGAGGCTCCTAAACGGATGCAATCAAGTGCAATCAGTGGCAGTGAGCCTCAATTAGTGTTCCCCGCACTTTAGTAACTGAAACATGTGCCCCAATTAGGTCAAGTGGACTCAATGGTGTTAATGACTATAAATAGATTGGATGGGCTCCCGATTTAGACATATGACCAAATTTGGACAAGGGAGGATTAATAATCCTAACACCCCCCCTGAATTCTAACTTGGACAATCTGTGGGCCCTGGTAACTAAGACCATAGGTCACCCATTACATCAAGTAAATTAAAGTAACTACTCAAAAACAAGGTGCTGGGGAGAAACCACATGGGAAACAATCCCCCCCCTCTAATTAAGCAGGTAGAATCAGGATCAATCTGGTTCTTCTGTGCACAGGTATCCTGGGGCCTGGAATGTGAACATATCCATCATTATGTCTGGAAGAATCTTCCTCTTTGGAAGAAGAATGATATGCTCAACTAAATCAGAAATATAGACAGCTGCTGGATGAAGACTGGACCCATGTAGAGCAATTGAAGTCAACTGAAAAGTGAGAAAAGGTTCTTGAGAATTCAGAGAATGTGAGGAACACTCAAGAAACTGATATGTTGCATCCATGAACAGCACACCATGAGTGTTAAGAACAGCCCCAAGTGTTAGGAGCAGGTGTCCAGGCGGATGCAGAAAATCTTCCTCTTTACTAGTTCTGTGAGGAGATGAGCATGTGATCAATGGTAGAGAAGCACTGGGACTGTTGAGAGTGAATGCTTGAGCTCCATAGTCTAATATAGCTTATAAAATAGATAATGAATCACATAATAAAATATCATCAACCTCATATGAGGAAACTAACACCAAATCCCCCTCAGCAGTTTTGAAGAGAAAGTGCGGTACTTGATTTTTCACACCGGAATTGGTGAGAGCAGCTACAAGAATGACTGAAGGATTTTGGATTTTAAAATATGAACCAAATAATATCATATCAAAAATTAAATCAGATCTAAATAGGTTCAAAATAGATCCAAAACTGTGAAATGGAATCAAATCCGCAGCAGCAGTTTTGTAAGAGACTTGTGGTACTTGTTTCTTCACACTGTTGATGAGAACAGCTACAAGTGGTACTGAAAGATTATGAATTTGATATATTAAACCAAGAAATATCAGATCAGATCTAAATAAGATCATATCATATCTAATAAGGTTAATATCAGATTCAAATAAATAGTTAACCGAGACGGTGGATGCACAGCTTTCTTCTTCTTCAAAATTCTGAATTTTGGTACATGCAATCCTACAGGAATTTGCTGGAAAATATAGATCATGAGGAGAGAATGGGTCACTCTGGTAATCTGATATTTCTTCCAAAATATCCAAGGTATCACATATTTTCACACCAGCAGCAACATTAGAGGGAGAAAAATCAAATTTCTCTTCACTTTCGGAAGCAATTACTAGTAAATTTTGCACATAATTTAAAGGAAAATCATCGGTGAATGTTTGCATGGAAGTGCAACAGAATTTTTCTTCAATATAAGAGATTCGAATGTCTTCATCTGTTTCATCAATATGAGAAGATGAGATATCATAGATCTCATGAACTTCCGGAGCATCAAGAGAAGGAGTCGCTGCATGGAGACTGTCTTCAATTCGAATTGACTGTGTAGAAGCTTCTGCTTCTTCTTTATCTTGAACAACTTCATCAGAGAGAGTGAAGGCCAATATTTTTGGATCAAGGATGCTTATGGTGCTAGATGTGCTCTCCAAAGTGCTATTATGATCCTCATAAATCATTCCAAAGGTTCTGTCCAATCTTGTCCAGAGTTCCTTCGGGTCTTCAATAGATCTAATGAGGTAGCGCAAGCTAGGAGAAAGAACTATTGCTATTGTTCCAAAATATTTGTCACTTTTATTCAGCCAGTTAATATTACTAAAACACTCTTTACCGAGTCCAATAGACACCCAACAGAGACCTTGTCTCATCAGAGATGAAATCATTTCGAAGTTGTACCTGCAAAACAAAAAAATGATCCAGTAGGAGATCTGAGGGGGAGAAGTGCCTTGTCCGCCGAGGCTCTAATACCATATTAAATTTATCACATAGATCTATGGACAAACACACAACTCCCATGATAGATCACACAATTTACTCAGCTATTGAAGAATGAAACAGTGCAAAAATGGCTTGCAGCTGTGAATGCTTTTCATTAATCAAAGAGTAATTAGATAGATAATTACAATGAAGTGCAATGGATTTAATAGCCACAAGCAATTAGAATCCACATGAGGAAGTTCGAATTGATTAGACTCTACTTGAATGTAGGTAACCAAGACCTTGTCTAAATCACTATCGGAGGACTCAATAGTTAACTGACCTTGTATAAACCATAACCGAAGTTCATAGGAGCTCTAAAACATAACTCAAGTGTTACATTCAGTGTTGACTAAGGTTAACTGATAGTGGTAGGTGAGAAATGCGCCCCACATGTGTTCAGTCAAGTAAACCTAGCGCTAACTGAATGTAGAGGACTAGAACTGAATGTAACTGACTCCTAACTTAGCTTGACTAGTCATTAACTGAAGTGAACTGACCTTGGTTGGTTTCGGCACTCACAGTGGCTTCCTAAATTATAGGGATTGGTCTAGGAGGCTCCTAAACAGATGCAATCAAGTGCAATCAGTGGTAGTGAGCCTCAATTAGTGTTCCCCACACTTTAGTAACTGAAACATGTGCCCCAATTAGGTCAAGTGGACTCAATGGGGTTAATGACTATAAATAGACTGGATGGACTCTCGATTTAGACATGACTCCCGATTTAGACATATGACCAAATTTGGACAAGGGAGGATTAATAATCCTAACATCACCATGTCAGAATGGCTCTAGGTCTCATCATTTCCCCTTGGAGGGAACCTCAATCTGGAGAACACCAAGCTTCTCCCTGAAGTACTCAAACTTCACCTTAGCCAATGGCTTTGTCAACACATCAGCTATTTGTTCGTCCGTCGCAACATATTGGAGCTTCACGGCTCTCTTCTGCACCATATCCCTGATATAGTGATACTTTATCTCGATATGCTTCGACTTGTCATGGAACACAGAGTTCTCCGACAACTTCACACAACTCTGGTTGTCGCAATGTATACAAGTAGCATCAACTAGAGATCAAATAAATCAAACTGTATCTTCCTCATCCATACCACCTCACCACTAGCTAAACAAGCTGCGACATACTCTGCTTCAGCTGTACTCAGCACCACACAGGACTGCTTCCTGCTAAACCAAGAGATCACACCTGATCCCATACTAAAGCGACACTCTGAAATGTTCTTCCTATCGATGGCACTGCCCAATCTGAATCAACATAACCTTCCAAGTTAATCTTTTGATTCACCTCATACTTGAGACCATACTCAACTGTACCCTTAAAGTACCTCACTACATGCTTTGCAACCATCAAGTGAATATGTCTCAATGTGTTCACAGCAAAGCAAATATATGGTCTCGTATTTGTCAGGTACATCAAGGAAAAAATCATCTGACAATACATCGTGGCATCAACCGACTCTGATGAAGCAACACTCAATAGCTTTAGGTTCGATGCCATAGGTGTGGTCATGGCCTTGCAGTCCATCATCCTGAATCTCTTTAGGATCTCTACTGCATACTTCCCTTGTCCAAGGAAGATTCCATCTACATTCTGCCACACCTCCATGCCTAGAAAATAGTGCATTGAAACATAACAAGAGCATCACTGGTCTTTCGCCTTCAACCTTGAAGCAAAGGTTGGAATCTACTTTACTCTCAGTAAAGCCTAGAGTCATCAGTAATCTATCCATCCTATCATACCATGTCAAACCTCATGATCTTCTGCAGTCACTCCCTCTGAAGCGGAGCATCATTCTCCCTCTGTCTTTCGTACTCTATGCACTGAAACATTCTATACCGAAGTGACAAGTAGTTTCCTTTGCTACTAATATTCTATGTATCCATCTAGGATCATTGGATATCTTGAACTTTTTCAAAAGTTCTTCTCACACCCATCTGTGAGCTTGTCATCCTCTATCAACCTTGTAGCAAAGGTTCATATATTCATCAAGCTCCTCATGTATGTGTTATCCCATGGGTGTCTTCTGAGCTCGTACAAGACCTTCTTACATTTGCACACATGATTCTTCTTGTCATGTATATTTCTAGTGGCTGCAAATGTCTCTTCGTAGTCTATGCCTCGTGCTACGAATCTTGCCTTGTATCCCATGATGTTTCCATCTACTACATGATGGAACTACAAACTTCTCTTCATGTATCGATATTGCATCCTAGACATCATTCTTCTTGAACTAGTCTTCCCTTTTCTTCTTGGTTACTTCTTCATGGCTGGAAGGTTCTGTATCAATGATGTCACTACATTCATTATATTATTCTTCATCTTGAACTGTCGTCACTTGTTCTTCGGAACAAGTTTCATCCTTCTTTACTTGTAGGTGATTGTACGCGATCTTTCCTACAAGTCAAATTCATTAGTTGTATGGTTAGAAACATTTCATAAGGTATATTCATAATGAAAAATTCTTATGCATAAATATGTGATCATGCAACTATTTTAGCCAATACAACATTCATCCATATCTCACGAAAACTTTCTAGATGCCTTCCATCTCTACCAAGACAACATTGATATTGTGCACTAATCCAATATGTCAGCAAAGAGGTTTCATTCTAGATAAGCAGCAATGGAGAGTTGTATAGCGCCATGAGCTACTTACCCATCACATGCATATTAGTAGTATACTGTCATTAATGCAAACATTCTATCATGCATAATACATTAACTGAATATAAACAAATGCATAACAAAACAATATCATGAGATGACAATTGAATACTTATCTTTATTTGTTTCATGGGTAGACTCCTTCTTGAGCCTTCAGCTTCATCATCTTCTTCATTCATAATAGCATTGTTTCTTATCCAAATGTTAAGATGAATAATAGGTTCTTCAAGAATTGAGTTCTTCATATTCCTCATCACTTGAGGGATCTTCTTTGGATGGTGAGAGCTTGATCTTCCCATCTTCTTTTCTCTTACTATGAGTTGAGCATCTTCTTGTGTGTGCTCTTCTTGGAATATTTCTGAAAGTAATCACTTCCTTTTGGCACACATTCCTTGAATGAATGAATCCCATGATCCTGGGAGGCCATTCAAGGTGGCTATCACCACTTCTGCATTCTCCACTTCTTCTTCTACCGCTTCAAGTTGTTCTTTGATTTGAGAGACCCTTGTAAAGTATGACTGTATGGTCTCTGCATTCTGGATCTTCACATTCTTCAACTGGTTTCTTAAGGTCATATTCTGAACTATGTTCTTCCCTTCAAATAGCTTGGTCAAGGAATCAAACATCTTCAGTGTCTTTAGGGAAGACACTTGTGGTACAAGTTGATCCATGACTGAATCAACAATGATCTTCTTGGCCTTGACCAAGTTTTTCTGGTGTCAGGATTTTAGCCTCATCTCCCTCTGGAACTGGAACCTCTCTACTTGTGTAGGTGTCCAATTCATTTTCTTCAGAGAGATCATATACTTCCATGCTTGGAATTTTTCAACTTCACCAAGATTTTCATCAAGCTAATGTGATATATCACTTTGAAATGAGAACCTCAAATGAAAATAGTAATAGATTAGATCTTACCGATATGAGGTGTCCGTCCTAGTTCCGGAGCAAGATGATCTAGGGTTTGTTAGAGAAACCCTAATTTTCAAAACTTGGAATCTTTCAGATCTGATTGGATAGAAGGATATATCTCTTCAAGGCAAGCTGTCCAATGTACTCCTTTTCTGAAAATATTGGAGGGAAGCTCCCGCAACAGGAAGCCCTAGTTTTCCAATTTCTTTTGCAGAAATGTTTGTTACTGTTTCTATGATATCTCCAAAATTACTGCTCCTCTGTGTCTAAAAATTTGCACTAAGGTAACCTCACATGTCCCTGTTCCAAAACCATAGGTTTCATCAATATTTGTTTCACCAATTGGGACTTATGATCATTTTCCCAAGGTGACCTGTTACAGGACTATTCAGAATAGCGAAGTTGTACGGACTACCACGTGTCACTGTTTCATCTTCTAGGTCTAAAATTTGGACCATAGAAATAAAAATCCGTGCCCTTTGTGCAAAATCTTCAGAATGTCATTTGGACCTTTGTATCCCAAGATATAGTAACTCTCCCCAGGTGTCCTGTTTAGGGATGAATCCTGGAAGAGGCTGAAACCCTAACTTGGAGGGATCATATCTCCCAGAATATAGCGAATCGAAGGCTGAATTTTGGACAAAGTGTAAATTAGGAGTTTATATTCGGCCTTTGAAAATTTAAGTTCTTGATACTTTGTCAATCCCGAGATATAGTGAATGTACCAAAACCTATCAGTTTTATCATTTAGGGTTTTTCCAGCTCGGGGTCAAACTAGGGTTTGAATTTCCCAGAGTTTCACCCAACCAAAAATATTGAGCCAGGTCTCTAAACTTATCTTTTGATGAGGAGAGAAATCATATGCTGGGCTCAATTCCTCTTCTGTAGGAAGCCCTAATTTCCCACACCAAAAACTGAAAATGCTCGAAATTGAATTCCGCTTCGACAGAAAGATGTGCCCTTCAATGGAGAGTCAGCCTAGCATACTTTTGTTGATGGATTGTGGAGAGAGACCAAAAAAGTAAGAGCTTATGTAGCTACACAATGTCTTCTTCTCAGGTAAGCTCTGATTTCATGTTAGATTTTTATCATTCAAGCTAGCATTATCTTAGGATATTTAACTGAGAGAATAACATGCACAACAATAACCACAAGAGACAAGAGACACAAAGAATTTTCCTCAGGGACACCATAAAGGAGAAAACCTTGCAACTTCCTCAAAGATAGAATGAACACCAATGGCAGCAATAAAACCCAAAAATAGAAAATATGATCTACGCAGCTTGTTCTCTCTCTCACACTGGAGAGAGATTCTCCTCTCTCACTCATGCACCCCAATGAGTGAGTGTGTATATGATAAAATAGAGAGACTCACTCTCTATTTATATTCTTTCGTTAACTTGAAACCCACTCCAACATGTCAGCCTCACTTAATAATTACTTACTAGAGCCGACATCTCTAGGAGTGTCTAATAACCCTAGTGCCCCACAACTTGTGGGGACTTTGCCTCCTCCGACCAACAAGGAGGTTTATCCTTAACACAATGGTGGAGAATATTGCCCCGACTTACAATGACTCACCTAGGGTCAACTTCTCTAGGATAGTCTAATAACCCTAGGGCCCCACAACTGCAGGGACTTTAACCCTTAACCAATAGGAGGGTTACCCACAATGACTTGACATGACTTGTTTATATTATAGAAACTTCCCGGAATAAATATCGGGGTATGACATGACTCAATTACATTACAGACACATCTTGGAATAAACATCAGGGTACAATACATAAGATATACAGATGAATACATTCCTAATTTACAAATACATCAACACACAATACCTACACACCCAACACAAGGAAGTATCTCTTTCACTGCTACACAGTCCCTCAGGCCATACTTTCCCTTCCAGTGCTCTTCAGGGTGTGCATAGAAGAATAACCAACCCCTCTTGATCTCTTTGTGAGGTTCCTCTCTTCACTAGGTTTATCAAGCCAATTATGGGCCTCTCATAACAAACTACCACCACTGAAATGTATCATAAATAAGGAATGGATTAGAAGTTAATTAAAATGTAATTAGCGTAGTTAATCACTGAAGGGAATTCCATCGAAAATCTTTTTCTACTACATGTGAACCCATGTGAGGTAAAATAGTGTGGTTAACGATTTTGCATGGATAACGATGTGCGGTTAGGTAAAAATTTTGAATTTTTCATGTGCAGTAGTAACCATCAACAGATTTTTTGACCCATTTCGATTTTACCCAGAACCTCCATCAGCGGATTTTTTGACCCATTTCAATTTTTCCCAGAACCTCCATCAGCGAATTTTTTTACCCATTTCGATTTTACCTAGAACCTCCATCAGCATATTTTTTAACCCATTTTTATTTTACCCAGAACCTCAATCAGTGGATTTTTTGACCCATTTCAATTTTACCTAGAACCTTTGATCAAACTAGGCCTTCTGCCATGCTTGACCTCACTCAAAATCCCTGTAAGATAATCATGTGAACAAACTGGGTCCCTTCTTGAGAAAAACTAGTAAGATAACCCTGTGAACCATAGGTTGGTGGATCCCCTACATAAAAAAAGAATCACTGATCAAATCAGATCAAACGTGATTCTAGATCAAACCAATTTGGATTGCATGGAAATTTTTTAAACAAAGAGTATAATGTCTTTTTTCAGATATGGTTGTATTTTTGTTTGGGATTCGTTTAATGAATGTAATTGCTAAAAATCCTTTTTTTCATTTATATATTTTTATAAGGCTTGTATCATTTATTTTTTAATTTCTGTTGTACAATTTCAGATCACATGGGATGCGATTCCAAATCAAACCAGATCAGATTGCATCGAAATTTTCTGACCAAAGACAATGTATGATGGTGCAGGATAAGTTTGTAAGTTTGTCACTATCATTTGTATTTCTATTTGAGATTCTTCAATTTTATATTTTTATAAGGTTTGTAACATTCCTTTTCTAATTTCCATTGTACATTTTTTTTTCTAACCAGACTGCCTATAATAGTTATTTACCAGATACTGTATATGCATAGTAACCAATTTTACCCCTAGTTTTTTTATGCAGAAATCTTATAGGACTCGAAATATTTTATTTTGTTGTGTATGCAACACCATAACCCTAGTTACAAGGAGAAAATAAATTAATGGTTCTTACCAAAGGTTAGTGTAGCATTTATATTGTGCCTATAGAGCTAGGATTTTTTTTCACTATTTATTTCCTATTCAGAGAACCCTTGTGTAACCTGTGTGGCCCCTTTGGGCATCTTGTCATGACTGTAGATTATAAATTTTCATAAATTTAATCATGTTCAGTATAGACCCTAATCCATTGCCACATAAAGAACAAAAGTCATTGCCTCTAGAAGTTGTGGAAGAAGCATTATGAATACTTGCAGAAGAGGATGTTATACGAGAAAAACAATGACAAATGAAGCAACAATTATCTAAACAACGAAGGAAGTCATGAAAATTATGTAAAATTGTTAAAAATTATTGTTGGAGTGATGATGAAATAGATTCTAGTGGTAATGATGCTCAGGTCCATCTTAACAATATGCAAATACATTATCAACTTCGTTGTCTCTCATGTATGCAGTGTGTTAGGGGAAAAGCTCCAAACTTCGATACTATTGCCCTTCTTAAAGAAGAAAGTGGTTCAGAAGAGATCATTCTCTGCAAATTTATTGATGAATCCCATACAGGAAATGTAGAGTTGACAAACTTGGATCCTTGTGAGAATGATCCAATTCTTTACACTATTGGTACTAGTGGCAAATGGACACGTAGTATAGATGATGTTTTTCCCGTTCTAATGGTGTATCAGGATGATAGTGGCAAACTTATGCTGCACCATCCTTCATTATCTGAAATAAAATCATAGTTATCTTCAAGGTCATATGAATATCGTTCCACTACAGTCATCAAGCGAGGGTTTTACATGGGATCTAGGTCAGATGTGACTCCCTTATTGGGAGATGATCATTTTATCAAGATTGGAAGAAAGAAATCCATTCAAATAAATGGGCTTCTAGTGCATAGCACAAATCCATTTGATTTTACCATAAATGCAGGCATGTATGTCCATATTTATTATGAAAATTTGCTTGGTATTTCCGAAGAAGAGTCATTGAAAATTCCATATCATGTGGAAGTGTTGAATTGTTTAGTAGATGTTTCTACTGGTGGAACATTATATTGGGTAAGAATTTTTTAATGTGATTTGTATGTTATTGGTAGAGGCCACCATATTCCCCAAGGTGTGAATTTACATCCACATGAGGTTTTCTATACAAAACAAGGTTTATTGATATCAACTGAAATCATTGATGGTGAGTACACATGTATCTTTTACTTCATATTTTTCAGTTTATATCACAATTTTTTTCACCAAGAAAAAAACCCAGTTTCTTACTATTCATGTTTATGAATCAAAGAAAAATTACAGAAAACATAAGGTGCATAAGTTCCAAATAAAATTACCAACTAGACTCTGTAGAGACTCTTTCTAATAGTCATTAGTTGTATGTTCTAATGTATAGAACATATTCCACATCAAATCATCAGTACATATTGATCACTGTGCCTTATTGACTGAGACAAAAAAATACTAAAAGCTAGAAATGTACTAAACTGGGTAGAGTGCACATATGTAAAAGTCTTCAGATAGTATCTAATGCACAAATGACTATATACTAATTACAATGCATAGAACCTTTATCCACTAATGTAGAATCTAGAAATTCCTTGAAATAAAGTGTACCCTCTTCCAGACCAATAGTTTTCTTTGATAGCAAATCTTCCTATGTGTTGAGTTCCTTGTGAATATGAAAAAAAGATACTATACTTAAACTCCCAACATTTGTTAATATTTGTTTCCATTGATCTAGATTTGTAACCTGTAACATTGATTTCCCTGCCAACTAGTTGAAGATGCATTTTGAATGTCCACAAACCTGAAGTAATGCGATCCTTTTAAAGTTAGTAATGAATAGTAAAGTCCAGCTGGTTATCAGTTCAACTCTAGTGTTTGATCATCTACCACAACCTAACCAAACACGAAAAAAATGATTGCCTAGGAATCTGATATAAATACCTCCCCCACATTCACCCAGTTGTGCAACTAATGTTATCTTTATAGTAGCTAATGTTATTTTTATTTTTATTGCAGGCATTGTTGATGTTTTCTTTACTGTGAGATCTATCAAAAGGTGGGGCAAGAGCACTTAAAGGGGAGAATATTTTTTTTGTCGTTTTATTGCTATGAAAGATGATAAGCACACCACTTTCCAACTTCTTGCAACAAAGGGTAATGATGAAGTTGTGACTTCCAGATTAGCTACCTCTATAGAATATGGAACTCACAATGCAATACCATCATGTATTGGAGTATTCAAGCCACATCGAATCCATCGTCACAATATCCATCTTCTTTCCTACAAAGTTTTCAACCACATAAGGTCTCGTAACATGATACGTAGTGAAACTTTTGGGGAAATTCCTTGTTCAGATGAAAGTTTCATGGTTACTTTTTAGCTTATTGCAATGCATGCCGTACCTCCTGGGATTTTGAAGAAAAACAATTCACTAGAGTTCACCATAGAAGGCTATGTGAATCTTAAGGAGGATGTTTTATATACATGGCCAACCTTTCCTGATAGATATCAGCTATCTTCAGGCTCAAGCAATGATAGTCAACCTGTTGGAAAATGGAGAGTGGGACCAACATTTAGATTTTGGTATTTGTATAATAGCCCACAGCCTCATCTGCAGGTGCACTTTTCATGGTATTCACACCAATGGGATCCTTTCCATCATTGTTATGGATTGGGGATGAGGACTGGTGCAACCCATTTGGAGATGTAAACATTATACCTATCATAAATATGGTGAATTTTGTATGAGAGATCTGTGGTGTAATATCTATGGTGAAATGTTTGAACTTTGTAATTTGAAGTTTTTATAAGTAAATATAAATCTGAATCTGGGGAAATCCAAATAGTCTTATTTGTGTGCTTGCTGAGATTGTTAGTGATTCAGTATTGACTGTGCCCTTTGATTTTGTAGCCTTGTAGTATTATCTGTTGATCCTGCAAGGCTGCATCACATGACATATTGATGTTGTGTTATCAATGGTTTTTGTTTTCCAAGGAAAAAATATTTATCTTTGATATTTCAAAGTTTGAAATCAAAATATACATTTTTTAGCCTATGGGATCTTGAAAAGATACATATGTTTAGTCTTCAAACTATCCTAATAGTTATTTATCCTAGTCTTCCATAATCAACAAAATATTTGGTGAATTCTGTATGACAGATCTGTGGTGTAACATGTATGGTGAAATATGTTTTTTTTTTCCAGGAAAAAAATCATACTTTTCATTTCATAGCAAAAATAGCATACATTCTATATCATCCTCTCCTTTACTTCCTTAGTAAAGATTATCTTTTTCAGTAACTGATAGATAACATTTAGGCTATTTACCATTTTGGCTTCCAAGCCTAAATATGTCAACAAGGATCACTGACCAAAGTATACATAATCAGCCATTTAGTTGCAGAGTAGGCTACTAAAAGAGGTTTTTGTCATAAATGATTATGCATTCCTAGCTTGCATTTTTATGCTTATGGCTTGCATTTTGCAACAAGTGTCCATAATAGTAAAAAAATGTTAAAATTGCACCTTTCATAGATTGATTGTGAGCATATAAGGTTAGGTTATATAAAATTAACACAAGGATAGTCTTCTCAATATATCTAGCCATCTAATTTCCAAAACCATTTACTATAAACATTTAATAGGAGGGTTTGGTTTGAGAGTACATCGAAACATGTAGAGAAGGATATTACTCTATTATTATATAAATTCACACCAATGGGATCCTTTCCATCATTGTTATGGATTGGGGATGAGGAATGGTGCAATCCATTTGGAGATGTAAACATTATACCTATCATAAATATGGTGAATTATGTATGAGAGATATGTGATGTAATATCTACGGTGAAATGTTTGAACTTTGTAATTTGAAGTTTTTATAAGTAAATATAAATCTGAATCTGGAGAAATCCAAATAGTCTTCTTTGTGTGCTTGCTGAGATTGTTAGTGATTCAGTCCTGACTGTGCACTCTAATTTTGTAGTCTTGTATTATTATCTGTTGATCCTGTAGGGCTACATCACATGACATATTGATGTTGTGTTATCAATGGTTTTTGTTTTCCAAGGAAAAAATCTTTATCTTTGGTATTTCAAGGCTTGAAATCAAAATATACATTTTTTATCCTATGGGATCTTGAAAAGATACATATGTTTTGTCTTCAAACTATCCTAATAGATATTTATTCTAGTCTTCCATAATCAACAAAATATTTGGTGAATTTTGTATGACAAATCCATGGTGTAACATGTATGGTGAAATATGTTTTTTTTCCCAGGAAAAAAATCATACTTTTCATTTCAGAGCATAAATAGCATACATTCTATATCATCCTCTCCTTTACTGCCTCAGTAAATATTATATTTTTCAGTAACTGATAGATAACATTTATCCTATTTACCACTTTGGCTTCCGATCCTAAATATGTTGGGCGAGCATTTCTCTGATCTGGGTAAAACTAGGTTAAAAACACAAAAGTTGTCATTTTGTCAATTTAAGTCTAAACAAATGAAACATAATTTTAAAAAACTAAAATAGATTTTTGTCAAAAATATATCTATCTTCAATCCCATGGTGTTAGTTTCAATTGATGAAAATTGTACCGACTATAGCATGCATTTTCCTAAGCCCGTTTTTGAATATTTACACACTGTTTTTTACGTAACAACTTAGAATTTTAGTCATTAAGTCTGAATTTGTCCAAGATACTTGCAATTTTAGTCATTCATGTTCAATTTAACTGCTATGAATTTCTAGCTTGCATTTTTATGCTTATGGCTTGCATTTTACACCAAGTGTCCATAACAGTCAAGAAAGGTTAAAATTGCACCTTTCATAAGTCGACTATAAGCATACGAGGTTAAGTTATATAAAATTAACACAAGGATAGTCTTCTCAATATATCTAGCCATCCAATTTCCAAAACCATTTACTATAAATATTTAATAGGAGGGTTTGGTTTGCATTTTTATAAATGTAGGGGGGTATTTCATAAATACAAGACAACCATGTAGTGTTTTTGCACAACATGCACTTTTTGAACCCAAATTGAAACAATAAATGTATAATAATGTGTAAAATATTAAAACATACCATTTTCAACTAAACTCGCTCAAAAATACCCAAGACTTAGGGCTGGGCGGGCATTTCTCTGATCTTGGTAAAACTGGGTTGAAAACACAAAAGTTGTCATTTTGTCAATTGAACTCTGGACATATGAAACATAATTTTAAAAAACTGAAAGAGGTTTTTATCAAAAATATATCTATATTCAACCCCATGGTGTTAGTTTCAACTGATGAAAATTGTAGGGACTGTGGTGTGCATTTTCCTAAGCCCATTTTTGAATATTTACACACTATTTTTTATGTAACAACTTAGAATTTCAGTCATTAAGTTTGAATTTGCCCAAGATACTTGCAATTTCAGTCATTCATGTTAAATTTAACTACTACGCATTCCTAGCTTTCATTTTTATGCTTATGGCTTGCATTTTACACCAAGTGTCCATAACAGTTAAAAAAGGTTAAAATTGCACCTTTCATAGGTCGACCGTGAGCATACGAGGTTAAGTTATATAAAATCAACACAAGTATAGTATTCTCAATATATCTAGCCATCCAATTTCCAAAACCATTTACCATAAACATTTAATAGGAGGGTTCGGCTTGCATTTTTATTAATGTAGCTGGATATTTCATAAATATAAGACAACCATATAGTGTTTTTGCACAACAGGCACTTTCTGAACCCAAATTGAAAAAATAAATGTATAATAATGTGGAAAATAATAAAACATACCATTTTCAACTAAACTCACTCAAAAATACCCAATACTTAGGGTTGGGCGGGCATTTCTCTGATCTGGGTAAAATTGGGTTGAAAACACAAAACTTGTCATTTTGTCAATTTAACTTTGGACAAATGAAACATAATTTTAAAAACCTGAAAGAGGATTTTGTCAAAAATATTTCTATCTTCAACCCCATGGTGCTAGTTTCAACTTATGACAAATGTATGGACTGTGGCGTGCATTTTCTAAGCCCATTTTTGAATATTTACACACTGTTTTTTACGTAACAACTTAGAATTTCAGTCATTTTTTTTTATTTGTCCAAGGTACTTGGAATTTTAGTCACTCATGTTCAATTTGACTGCTATGCATTCCTAGCTTTCATTTTTATGCTAATGGCTTGCATTTTACACCAAGTGTCCATAAAAGTCAAAAAAGGCTAAAATTGCACCTTTCATAAGTTGACTGTGAGCATACGAGGTTAGGTTATATAAAATTAACACAAGGATATTATTCTCAATATATCTATCCATCCAATTTCCAAAACCATTTGCTATAAACATTTTATAGGAGGGTTTGGCTTGCATTTTTATTAATGTAGGTGGATATTTCATAAATACAAGACAACCATGTAGTGTTTTTGCACAACAGGCATTTTCTGAACCCAAATTGAAAAAATAAAAAATAAATGTATAATAATGTGGAAAATAGTAAAACATACCATTTCCAACTAAACTCACACAAACATACCCAATACTTAGGGTTGGGCGGGCATTTCTCTGATCTGGGTAAAACTAGGTTGAAAACACAAAAGTTGTCATTTTGTCAATTTAACTCTAGACAAATGAAACATAATTTTAAAAAACTGAAAGAGGATTGTGTCAAAAAGATATCTATTTTCAACCCCATGGTGTTAGTTTCAACTGATGAAAATTGTACGGACTATGGCATGCATTTTCCTAAGCCCATTTTTGAATATTTACACACTATTTTTTACGTAACAACTTCAAATTTCAGTCATAACATTATTTATATATGTTGTGTCACTGTAAATACATTTCAAGTTTTAATACATAAATTTATATGTGTGTGTGTGTATTTATTGGCAATGTATATGTTTTTGATGCATTTAATGTGAATGGTAATTTTGAATTTAACTTTTCAATAAGTGTACATAATAGGCCAGAAAGTTAACAATATCAAAATTGAAAACTTAACTTGTGTATTGTAGGCATATATACTTGAATTTGTAAGAAATTAAAAGAGTGATAGTGATTAGTGGATATGAGATGTGAGTAGATTTGGTGACATAGGTAGATCCTAGTTGTTTGCTTGGAACTGTAGATATTATAGGGATGATGGATTGAAAACTTTCAAGTTCTTTATGAGAATTTTGATTCTATGTATTGTTGTATTTATGTAAGTTTCTTTATCTAATGAAACTAAAATTTCAATTCTGGAACAATGTCATACAATTCTACTCATGCAACGAAATTTCAGCAAATAACCCAAAGCTGTAATGCCTATAGAACTGGCCTAAAAAAGACAGGAATTTACAAAATATAAGCAAACACAGAAAACAACTGTAATTTTATTACTGAAAAAAAAAATTAAATTAAATATTTAATATGCCTTCCAACATTTTTTACATTTCTAAAATTTGGTAACATAAATGTTATTGTAACATAAGTTTCTTTCACCATTTTACATACAATGTTGCATTTCAATCATCTAGGACTTTTTTCTTTTTGGGTTGTCTCACACTTCTTATAATGACATCAGTTTTTATAGGATTCCCAGCATCCATGTTTTGAATATCAACTACTGCCCCTTGACTTTCTTGTTTTTCACCACTCTTCCCTGTACCATTTACCAAGCATGGAACACCCTTTTTATTGTGATTCATAGCCTCCATCACTGGCATATCAATAGCAGCTGCTCCATACAATTATTGTAATTCATTGATTTTCCATACTTCATTTCTTGAGGATGAAACACTGATTTTACAGTAATTTTTAGTCGCCATCATAGGTATTTCAACGCCAGCTACCCCATTCAATTCTTGTGTTTGATCAGTTTGCGCTGCCACTTTCCTATTGGATGAAACACTTACAGTTTTACTATTATTTCTTCTTTGAACATTATTTTTTTCCTTGCGCCTTCCAAAGCGATGTGATTCACGAAAAGCCTCTTCACCATATTTTCTTATTAGCCTTGATCTTGGAAGATGATTATTGAACTGCGAGAACATATTAGTATTTAGTAGTTAAAAACATATTATGAGTCCTCACACCATAAAATGAAAGAAGAATTAGAAACCATTTGAAATTAGGGCATACTTACTATTGGTGGTGCAATCAATGATTTCTTAGATTGTCTTACCCATGACTCAAGTAGTTTTTTACATGTTTAGAAGTGACATCAGGGAAGCAGAATGCCAACTGTTCTACAGTTTTGTCATTTAGAGGACTTCTTTTCTTTTCATATTCAACACAAAGTTGACATCTAATATTGGAATCCAAAAATCTTCTTTCTTTAAAATTTTGGAAAGTACCCTCTGATCTCATAACCAGTTTGAAAAAATGTGCTCGCATATCATTTACAAGACACATTTTGTCATGTTCAAATGTATTTCTATACTCCTTAGCAACTCTTCTTCCTCCTCCTTGGTTGATGTTCAAATTTTGCATGTCCCTATGCTTACATTCCATTACTTCATTCCTTAACCATCCTAAAGTATAAGGATGGGAAACCCTAGTCATCTGAAGAGCATGGGCCCCTTGGATATGCATATGAGGAACCATCTCATCTCCTAAACAACAAGAACACAACCAAAGCCACTCACTAGCAAGGAATCCAATCCTGCAATGATAGTGGATTAAATTTTATATCGTGAATGAGATAATACCACAATGTTGAAATATATAATATTATGAACTTAGTATAAATTGGCGTACTTTTCCTCATATTCATATTATCATCTCCTACACAACTTTGCAATTTCACCATGTGGAATTCTTTATAACACTTCCACATCCTCACCAACTTTTTATACTTTTCTTCATCTGGTAGGCCTTTAATAACCTATAAGCACAACATTTCATTGTACATGATACACTACTTAATTTTCTATTAAAATTGCATAAAAATAAGAGCGAATTTCACTCTTGTGCCATCATAAAATCATCACTTATTTTTAGTCAAGAACCACATTAAAAATATTGGATATGCTAACATAATTATTAAACCTTTAAAATACCCTCATGCCGAATGAGGATCTTGTCTGATGTGGATCCATCTGATTTCCCATAGTTAAGATCATTGTACTCTTGGCCTTTGTGATGGTATGGTTCCCCGGTCTTACATGGAACACCATTTTTCTCCATCACCTCCCAAATTTGAAAAAATTGTCTCCTCAATCGCTCTAGTTAGATAAACCTTGTCGTAATCTTGTGCAATTTTTAGAATTTCATGAAACATCTTCAAAACAGTTCTAATTCTGGCATGGTGAGCACAATATACAAGGTTGGACATTGAGCCAGGAGTCAACTGTAATAAGTTGGCATCACGTGTTTCATTAGGTATGAGTTAGTTAAATAATAATAATTTCAATTTATATTAAAGAAATAATTCTGAAAACATGTACCTTTTGATCATTTGTTCTATTCATAGGATACTTTTTGATAATATTTAATTCTCTGCTGCATAAGGCTGGTTAAATGTCTGTAATACACTCATACAACTTTTCTTCCCATCCTTCAATGCTTTGTTCCAAAGAAGGATTCAATTCCTAAAGTTTTAACACAAAGTAAGATTAAGAAAGTCGTGGAAAGATATCAACAAAAATCAGTAAACTTTTGATAAATATGTAAAATGTACTATGAGCAAGTTCGGTGACATTGCATAAAACTTGGAAATTCTACAAATAGTATCCTCTGTTGGTGCAACCCACCAACAAAGCCTCACCGATAGGGGTTCTGACTCTGTTGACGTCCTACAACGTGATCTTCCTGAGCACCAACCCGAACAGGTTTTACCCTGCCCAACAACGTTTGCGAAGCAGACGAGGTATCACCCGAGGCATTCAAGGGAGAGTTGTCAGAACCGAGTTTTCGATAGTGGGGAAGGAGGACATGGGGATCCAATTGGGGAGAACCGTAACTTATGTGATCACCCTACCATATCACAACATTAATCATGAAACTTCGTACCACATTCAACAGTCACAGAGATTTAACAGATCACATTAATAAAGCAAGGAGAAACTAACTCGCAACATTGTATCAAAAGCAGAACCATAGCATCATTACAGATCTACATAAATCGGATTACATCATTATAACAAAAAGCGGTACTGCCGCATCATAACAGACAACAGATAGGGATTGAACCATACTCGGCACATCTTATATTAATCCTGCGCAAATATGCCACATTACACAATCCTTCTTCAAAACCAGAGAGTGCATCAAAAGAAACCCAGACAAAATCACAGTCATGACAGAACAATCTATAGCTCAAAGTGCACCAGATGCAATGCCAAAATCATCTATGTTTATCGTTACAAAAATGGATCTATAAATAGGCTTACGCCTTCACTTCAAGGGTCCACTATTAACTAATTTCTAACCGCTGCTGACCCATTACAACAAAATTAGGCCCACATATACATAAAATATTCAAAAAAGTGGTTACTTCTCCACTCATTGCGCTAAACAGCCCTTGTGTGGTACCACATGAGCTTGCACAGCTGCTGCAACATTGCGCAACTCACTCACCCCAACCCCTTGCCAACAGGCCCCCAACACAACTTTATGGCTCATCCTCGAGCCATGTCAAGTTGACAAGATGTATGTGACAGTCTTATCCTTAAAATCGAAAAATTGCTGGGAAATGTCCCAAACTTGGAGGTGCACTTTAGAAACGGTATTTTGACAATTACTCACCATTTGCTGGACCGGGTGCTCCTCAGTAGCCTTGCTTTCGACCATTTGTCGACTCTCCTGAACAGCCTGAAGTGTGGCGACAACTTTAAGAGCCAATTGACTGCCAAGATATTCGAATTCATCAAGCTGCTCATAGCGCTCTTGGGCACGGGCAGTGCGCTACTGGATATCCTTCAGTTCAGTGGCCCAGGTGATTTGTACCATCAACGGCATGGCCTTAAGCACTGACTTCAAAGTTGTCAATTGACCCTCTGCTTCCTGCACCTGCACAGTCAGTTGGTCCAGCTGCTCATCCTGAACAATAATCTGCCAGAACTGCATGGTTTCCTCCGTAATAGCTTTGGCCTCTTGCTCCATGTGGCCAAACTGAGTAGCAATTTCCTCAAGGGAGGCCTTATACTCCGTAACCTACTCCGGTGGGGTAGTGGGTTGTTCTTGAGCCTGAAGCAGCAAGTTATGGTCCTAAAATTGAACTAAGGTCTGCACCAATCGCTGGGCCTTCTCGACTGGGATGAGCTCAGTGGTGGCATCAACCATGTCCTGACAGGCCATAAAGATAGCCTAATCCAATTCTCTATACCGTGCACACACCTACGCTTGCTCCATAATTAGGTGATCTTGCGCCTTCTTGAGATCTGTAATCTCCGCAGTAGTATTTCACTGCGTCTCAGCCTGTGTCGCCTTGAGCGTGTTGATTTCTTGTAATTTTTTTTCAGCGAACTGCACACAGACCTGGTGCAGCTCTGCGGCATCCTTCTTCAGCTGCTCAGTAGAAGCTCAAGATTCGATATAACCTGCCATCAATGCCTTTTGTCGTGTCGCCAAATCCAGTGCAGTGCCATGCTGCAACTCAACCAATTTTGTAGTGGACAACTTGTTCAAGTCCAGATTCACACTCTGGATTGGGTGCAACTGCAGAGAACCTTCTAGATTCCCCGTGTCGGTCGCAGTCGGGGGAACTTGCATGTTCCGAACCTGGGGCTCAGTGCTGGACGACCAGCTATCCTACAATAGAAGTTGGGCCAATGGTTGCTTGGAAACAATATCAAAACTGGATTCTGGCTTACTTCTTACCGTACCAAATTCTGCCTGGTTTGATTCGCAGATTGTCGTAGTCGTAGTTGTAGATGAATCTGTGATAGCCTTGATAAGCCACTGCAATTGATCTTCTAATACGAATTTAGTACCGTTGTCGGCCTCACACTTCTGTCGCCATTTGGTGCGAGTATCCTCCCACATCCGCTGTGCTGCATCTTCAGGGTTCATGGATGACTCATTGTCAGAGTCATGGGCGCTTAATTTCGATGGGGCAGGGTATTCAAGGGCTTCCAAGGATATCTCCTTATCTAACTCCTCTTGACTTATCGGGATGCGCCAGTCGCCCAACCATTCTTGCACAATCACGTCCAAATCTTCCGTGGTAATCTTGTAAGGCAATGGCAGCCATTGCTTATCAGGATCCCGCCTAGCCTAAATATGAATGGAGTGAGGTCCAACAGCAAACCGAATGATCCTATGATACTTGGCCATGATGTAGGGAGAGATTCTTAGAATATCTACAGCAGCCACCTGCAGTGCCTCCCAATCTATCCAAAAATGAATCGCGCAATCTGTTTGGCGACTGGGTTCTTCGACCCACCACAAGTTTTGATAGTGGGTACTGCAGCAAACCTTGGTTGCCTCAACCGTCATTGGCTGGTAGTCCTCTAGTTCCATCCAACCAACCAGGGTGACGAGAATCAAAATCCAACTATAAGAAAAGGGGCGCCCTCTCTGAGCAATGAGCGCATCTTCGAGCAACTGATTTAACAAAAATAATGACCAATTCATGTGAACTCCCTCCACACATTTATGAGCACAGGTGACAACTTCTGAATTGCATTGCACAGGTCGATTGCCACGAACAAATTTGTTAGCCATAATTCTAGAGCAATTCGCACCATCTGCGAGTTGATACTATCGATGTGATAGGCACAACCATCTCGTTGTAACCTGAAGTGCTCCTTTAGCTGCTTCGCAAGCCTTTTTTCCATATCTCGTCCATGAATATATTGCGTTGGGTCCTCCCCAACCTTAGGAAACCTAGTAATGCTAGAAATCAAGTTGACAGTAATAAGGATCGACATATTTAGCCAAAGCATCCCTCCATGGAAGCATGCCAACGGTTTCTTTACACATGCGTGTACTTCGTTCAAATGGACAAAGTGGGGCATATTGATGAGCCCCAGTAATCCAGATTTCTCTAAGCCACTGGCCCATGGCTTCGGAATTTGTTGAACGGGGCCACTAGGTGCTATCATAACAGACTAGTAGGGCTCGTACCGGACATATTTAAGCAAACGCAAGTCATGGTCGTCGAACTTGAGCCTGATCAATACAGGGATGATATATACGGAGCATGTCATTCCTTTTGGCAGTGGTGACAACTTGGGTGGCTAGTAGGTACTTCTGGTTTTTTGACAGCTGCTGTGGCTTAGTGCCTAGACGCGTGGGAGAAACGTATCCCAAAATATCATTCATCGAGACACCCCGAGGCGTCGTGGACTCAACCGCTCCTAAGCTTGACGGCCCCGTCTGGGAAGTGCCTTCTCCCCGCATTCACATAGAGGTGCGAGTTTGCCGCTTCTCAGGGGGTGTCGGACTAGGTCTCTGATCTTGGCATTTCTGCTTTGGAATGGACGATGAACCCACTGGCATATTCATAACTTCCTCTTCTACAACTGTGGGCTGAACAGGGGACTTGTATTCACTCGAAATTTCAATGGCGTCAAGGCTGCTCAACATCCCTTACACCACAAAACCAGAAGATACACTCAACAACACAAACTATAATCAACACTTAGCTCAATACTATGCACCCAATTCACCTTCTACTTCATCTCTCACAACTGAATAATTCCAACCAACGCCTCCCACGCGGTGTTTTATAGCCACTTCTAATTCCAAATCCATCATTACCAAATCTAATTGCCAAATCGGGTATTAATGACGCCAAATCCGTCGGTGATCTTATGCGGCTAACAGTCGGATCACCCATTAATGCGGATCACTTCAACAAGCACCACTAGCCAACTAGTTTAACTACCTACATCTATTACCTGATTTGACCATCCCGCAGCTCGACAACTGTCGCGAATGGTCGACCAACTACTGCCAACAACTGTATCTTCTTTACGCAGCCTCGCTCCCGAGGCTCACCTCTTTATGCTGAAGTCATAAATGTTTTTTTTTTGTAGCGCTTCAGGTGGTGTGCATCACCGGCCTCGTTCTATAGGGATTCAAGCGACTCCCATTAATGAGCTTTGGTAACACGACACCATCTAATTGCTGCAACTGCACGATGACTCTAGAGGTAATAAACTGAACAAGATAGGGACCTAGCCAGTGCATTTGTAACTTACCTATATGCTTGATAAACTTACTGTCATATAACAACACCAAATCTCTTACCATGAACTGTTTATGCTTAATATGGTGATCATGCCATGTCTTTTGTCGATCTTTCACAACCTGTTGCTGGAATCCTGTGATGAAGTGATCCTCGTCGAGCTGAATTAGCTGTGCAACACGTGCTTATAATGCCTCTCCTTCCACTATGCCCATTGTCGCAGCAATGCGCAAGCTGGGAACAATGTACTCCATTGGCATGACTGCCTCTTTCCCATAAACCACCTTAAACGATGTGTGACTTGTGAGCCGTTTGAGGGTAGTACGATAGGCCCATAAAACTGCAGGAATTTTTAGATCCCAGTCATCGCGGTTGGTGTTACATACCTTGGTCAGCGCTATCTCCAAAATTTTGTTGAAGGCCTAAACAATGTCATTTTCCTATGGATGGTAGGGATTACTTCGCTTATGGTGTACCTGAATCTCCTCGGTTAGCACTTTTATCATTTGGTTGACAAAGTGACTACCTTGGTCGCTCATCAGGATTCGAGGACACCGAAAGCATGTCACAACATTCTCAAAAATAAATTGTGTTGTTGTCACGGCGGTACAATCAACGACTAGTGTAGCCTCCGCCCACTGAGTTAGGTAGTCAGTTGCAGTGATCATATAATGGGTGCCAGTATGCTTACCTAGCGGATTGATAGGACCCACAAAGTCGATGACCCATTTATCAAATGGTTGCAAAGTCAGCTACGGTACCGGCAGCATCTCATCTCTCCGCGATGGTTTACCAACCCATTGGCATACATCACAGCTCCTGGCATAGTCTATGGCATCGTTATGCAACATGGGCCACCAAAGCCCAGCACGCAGCACTATTCGGGTAGTGGCACAGCCTCCACAATGACCTCCCACAACACCTGCCTGCGCTTCCTCTAGAATGGGACCCTGCTCATGCGGTAAGATGCATCGTCGCAATATCTCATCTGGTCCAAGTTTATAGAGTTGTCCTGCAATGAGTGAAAAATTAGAAGCTTTGACGACCAGCTGCTTCTTCTGGCTAATCAACATATCTGTAGGGGCGAGGCCAGTAGATAAAAACTGAACAATGGGGCCATAGTAATCGTTTGCGATTTCAACTCTGAATAATTGCGCATCAAGCAGCCCATCATCAATATTAGTTGGTTCTTCACCATTCTCAATACGTGACAGATGATCTGGGCCAGCGTTTAACTGTCCCGACTTTACTACTATTTCAAAATCAAATTCTTGGAACAAAAGCAGCCACCTACAGATTCTCCCCCACAACACAGGCTTATTTACTAGGTATTGCAAAGCTAAATGATCATTGAACATCTTAAAGTGTCCACCCAACAAATAACGCCTAAATTTTTGCAGATCATATACCATCGCCAAGCCTTCCCTTTCAGTGGTGGTGTAATTCTGTTCAGCAAATGATATCTTCCTACTAGCATACGCTATGGGATGATCCAAGTCGCCTTCGCCTGGTTGCGCAAGAACAACCCCTAGCGCAGTAGAAGAGGCATCAATGTGCACATGGAATTCCTTATTCCAGTAAGGAAAAACCAGTATGGGTGCAGAGGTCATCTTGGCCTTCAAGATGTCGAATTTTCCTTGACATTCCTGAGTCCATTCAAATGCAGCATCTTTCTTTAGTAGCTTCTCCATAGGAGCGGTAATCGTAGCATGTCCCCTGATAAACTTGTGATAGTAGCCTCTATGGCCCAGGGTTGCTTGGAGCATTTTTACATTCATCGGTGGTGGTAAACTGAGCATCAACGCACTCTTTTCCAGATCTACTAACAAACCTTCTTTGCAGATGATGTGCCCAAGTAATATACCGAAGGGTGCACAGAAAATACATTTCTTGGAATTCAATGCAATCTGATGCTGTCGACACTGTTCCAGCATTAATTGCATATTATTCAGGTGGTATTTAGCCAAGCTGTAGACAGTCCAGTCATCCATATAGACCTGCAGGAACTTCTGAATAAAATCCTTAAATACTGTGACAACAACATGGGAGAATACGGCATGGGATTTTTTTAGACCAAATGGCATGACAGTATACTGGAAACAACCCCACTCTGTGATGAATGTAGTCTTATGGAGATCCTCCTTCACGATCCAGATCTGGTGGTAGCTTGAGAAACCATCTATGAAGGAATATGCCTCCTAGCCGCCTACACCTTCCAATACTTCATCTGTGAAAGGGGTCAGGAACGGGTCGTGCATACATGCGTCATTCAATTTTCTTAGATCGACACAGATGCAGATTTCTCCAGTCTTCTTGTCTTGGACGACCATCAGGCTTATCCACTCTGATTCTTCTACCGGCTTGATGATCCCAATATCAAGCATCCGATCAAGCTCAATTTTCACGCGATCCTTATACCGCGGGTTCAATCTATACGGCCTCTGGCGGACTAGTTCTGCATCTGGCTTGAGCGGAATCTTCATTTCTCCCAAATCACCAAAGATTCCCTTCATCTCGAAAAACCGCATGGGGAATAGATCCTGGAATTCATGCAATAGATCTATGATTTTGGCTATCGTCTCCTTGCCCCAATAGTCCCCAACCTTGGCAAATTTTAGGTTTTCTGCCGACCTAATGTCGATTTTCCTAATGCACAGCGGCAGGTTCATCGAGTCCATCGGTATGTCGGGAGCTGTGACACCGCAACTTCCCTCAGACTCCAGGATATTAACATTCTGCAACTCGTTGTCGCCTTCAGGTTCCCCGGACAAGTTGTAGCACATCATCATGGATTGGACGGAGCAATTTGCATGGGGATCAACCGGGTATGCAACAGGGGTGAATTTGAGTACTATGTCACGGATAATGTGTAAAGCATTACATACCTCAGCATCGGCGTCCTGGAAGTTAAACGTCCACACAAAGAAACTTGACAACTCCTCCCAAGTGGTAATGGTTCTGCACAGCTCTACTGCTACATACCAGGACCATGGCATTTCTTCGAGAGTATGAACAAAAACATGAACCCACTCATCTCTGGGTCGCGATGTCCATAACGTCTGACATTCGATCAAATGACTGGTGGGGTCATTATGTCCATCATATCTCCCATCATGGTAAACTTCTACATCACCAAAATGGACCATCATCAATCTTCAGCACTGCTCCTAGTCATGGATCATCCGTTTGTGTGTCTCCCATCAGCGGGCCGAGGTAGCCTTTAGTGCTACGTCAAGAGCCAATATCCTTTGCGGTTCCAACACTTTGTTTTCAAATTCTTGAAAGAACTCACAGAGTCCTGGAAGTCCTTCATAAATGGGCAACTCGACCATCTCAATGGCAACATGTTGGAGAGACTGCATAATTAACCCACACTTCTAGAATGATACCTCATGCAACCGATTCTGCCATTTTTCTAGAGCATCATCTGAATCTGAGGACACAAAACTTGCGCTGCACCATCCAATTTCGTCGTCGACAATGGGATGGATGTACTCCTTAGACATGTTGTATGCATGAACTGAACTTCTCCCGACTTCATCCTTTACTGGTTCAATATAGCACCTTCCTTCCTGAGGGTCTATAGTAGCAATGACCCTAACATCCTGGTTCTCAAACATCATAACTCGGTTTTTGAAGTTGATAAATTCCATGCTATCATTAGCCCACCCAATTCCTAGTAGCACTGGATAGGAACCACCATCCTCTACAACTTCTATCACATCAAATTCAGCACACATTTTCATACCTTCAATGTCAATAACCAAATTTGAAACACGATCGATGGGCTGAACCTTCACCTGATTTGCTAATCGCGGCTACACTGGTGACCATCCTAGTGTTGGCTTCCCCATCAATTGCCAAGTTTGCTTCGTCAAAATGTTGACATCAAATCCAAGGTCCAGAATGACCGATTCAACCTCTTAATCCCCAATATGGATATTCATCCTCATTTCCTTGCATGTCTTTCTTTTTTGCAAGGAATTCATAGTAGAATCCTTCACTATCTTATTCGGAAGGTGCAACGATGTCTCAAGCTCAACAAGGGCATCCGAGTCCTTTTCCAGCAATAGACAACTTTCAAAAAAATTACGCAAAGTGCCATGCTGCCATTATGGTCCTGCTTCTATAGATGGGTCAATAGCAAAAGGCATGTCAATAATTGGCATCTTACTCGGATTCCTTCCAATCGCTTGCTTTGCTTCAAAGAAAGTGTCTTTTTTTGTTTCAATATCAAATGCAACCTTTTTCTTCCCAGTAAGTCGAATAGGTTGTCGTGGTCCATCATCACCAGTTGTCATGCCAGCATGAGTGACAATCCTAACATTGGCATCCTTCATCCTTGGTTCTGCATGGATTGCTGCAACTATCGATCCTTGATGCAAGTTCTGGGCTTGAGCTCCTGGCTCATTCGTAGCTTGATTCATTGGTATATTCTGAGCTTGGGGTGGATTCTGAGTTGGAGTTTGATTCTGCTGTGGGATCTGAACTTGCAGGGGTGGCTGATTCTGTACATGGAACAAAGGCTGATTCTGATTCTGGGTGTTCTGCAACTTGGGAATATGGCCAGTCTGCCATTTCACGATCAACTGAGGACAATTTTGGACGTTATGATTACTGGCTGCATAGTATGTACAATGCGCATGATGACATTCTCTCTAATAGTTCCCAAATATCCCACATGTATAACACTAAATGGATTCCCGGCCTCTGCCACTTCCTCAACCAAAGCCTCTGCCACAACCCCTAAAGCTTCCATGGAATCCTCCATGGTTTCCTCCCTATTGGAACTGCAGTTGAGCCAGCTGTTGTGGTGGAAGTTGCTGCTAAACATATTGCGTAGCTTGTGGTTGATTATGTTGTGGTCGCTGCACCTGGCTATACTGTTGTTGTACGACTATTTGCGGTTGTGCTACAAACTGCGGCTAAGGTTGCGCAGGGAAGAACTGCAATGGAGGTGGTGGTGTGTATGGTACCTACACTGCTGGTTGTGCTACTTGTGGCGGTGCTTGTGTTGTCTAGGGTTCCTCCCTTTTCACAAAGTATGAATCATATGTCCTTTCTTGGAGCAAATCATATGCGTGGCAGTTTGTGTCATCATGTCCAACTAACCAATAGAATGCACAGTACAAGCTCTCTGCTTTGGTAACCATCTTCTATATGTAATCACAGTTCTCGTGTCAATGCCCATAGAACTGGCAGATATGACACCATGGTGCACCAGCACTACTCAATGGATTAGTGGCTCATGATAGCAAATAATTTTGAAACGTTGGACATGTATCTTTGGTATGTCTGCCTGCATGGCAACAGGTACACCAAAGATCATCACGGTCCTCCTCAGCCTTTTTGATGTCTTGCAACTGCAGCGTTAGATTGGCCAGCTGTGCCTGAATCTGATTCATACCAACAACAATTTCTCCCACTAGTGATGCTTCCAGTTTCATCGCGGTCTCTAGAGCCTCACTCTCTGTCACGATATTTTGCTTCATTAATGGTTGTCAAATATGTGGGACAAGCGCTGTAATGAACCATTCTTTGTGCTAAACATCACTCATCTGAAAACTAACCCGAGCCATCAATGTCTTAAATCACTGATCAAAATCCCAAATCGTTTCATTAGGGAATTGTTTGATCTCTTTCAATTCAGTAATGTACTGAGCTTCAGACTTCAACTTCTTAAATTCCTCAAATATCCCTATCCTGATCTCATCCAATGTTTTTGTAATACCTCCCTGAGGCAATCGTGTGAATCTCATAAACCATTCCAATGCACGGCCCCTCAAAGTAGTGGCTAGCTAACTTTTCTTGACATCATCATCGACGGTTTGTATATGGATCATCAGTGCCATGTCCATTGAATATTGGCAACTTCATCTTGTAGCCCACCATCCTGGTCCTTCTTCCTCTTACTGGTGCTCTATTACTAGACTATTGTTGACACGTCGGGCAAGTCGACATAGAATGCGCGTTCCTTTGTTGTGGTGGAGTAATGCACGGGGGGGTAGGCACGCTACTGCTGGGGTTCAATCCTGTCGTTCTTCTGGGTGTAGCCTGGGCTTGTATATCCTCGTCGTCATAGAAAGGATGCTTCGTCCCGTGTGGTTTTCCTTCACAGTATCACACTTCGACTTCAGCAGGACCTTCTCCCGTCCTTTTTCTCTTTTCTTGAAACCTTGCTCCTCCCCTTGTACAACCACTTATTTCTTCAACGACCTTTATATTCTCACCAGAACTCATGCCCATCTACCCCTTATTTCCTTATGCATTTCCCCCCTTTCGTTCGCAGTGCTTACATCCCCCACACACCAGAGGTCCACTACTCTTGGTCCATCTTTAGGATACCCTTTTCACAGACTAGTTGCTTAATTGACAGTTGTAGTGACAATAAGAACCGGCCACGAGGTCCACTAAAAAATTCCCTTTCTGCTTCGCTAAAAGATTTAATAGTATCAATAGAAAATTCAGTGATGTATCCCTCTACGATACTATCCAACCATACCTCAACTTGTTGCTAGTTTCCTGTAGCGCCTGGATCAATTCTGGGGTCCAGGATGTCAGCTCTCCTCCTTGGAAATTCGTCTTCCGCTTAGCAAATTTGGTCAACCATTCAAGCAAGAGTATCGAAAATTCGCAAAAGTACCACTCATGAGGACTATCATGGATGTATCTAGCCAGCCATTGACTTGTCAACAATTTTAGGTTCTAGTTTTCAGCTTCAACAAACTCCCGCAAGTTCTGATCAAACCAATCCTCGATCTCTGATCGAGTCAGATGCCAGAACATATCCCCCTCCTATTTGCAACTCAGTCCAGGAAATAGAACCATTTGTTGGCGCAACCCACCAACAAAGCCTCGTAAATAGGGGTTCCGACTCTGTCGACGTCCTGCAGCGCGATCTCCATTATCACCGGCCCGAACAGGTTTTACCCTACCCAGCAATTTCTATGAAGCAGACGAGGTCTCACCAGAGGCGTTCAAGGGAGAGCTGTCAGAACCAAGTTTCCAACAGTGGGGAAGGAGGACATGGGGATCCGACTAGGGAGAACCATAAATTATGCGATCACCCTACCTTATCACAGCATTAATCATGAAACGTCATACTGCATTCAACAGTCACAGAGATTTAACAGATCGCATTAGCAAAGCAAGGAGAAACTAACTCGCATCATTGTATCAGAAGCAGCATCATAGCATCATAACATATCTACATAATCGCATTGCATCATTATAACAAAAAGCAGTATTGCCGCATCACAACAAACAACAGATAGGGATTGAACTATACTCAGCACATCTTATATTAATCCTTCGCAAATATGCCACATTACACAATCCTTCTCCAAAACCGGAGAGTGCATCAAAAGAAACCCAGACAAAATCACAGTCAAGATAGAACAATCTCCAGCTCAGAGTGCGCCAAATGCAATGCCAAAAGCATCTCTATTTATTGTTACAAAAAAGGATCTATAAATAGGCTTACGTATTCACTTCAAGGGTCCACTATTAACTAATTTCTAACAGCTACTGACCTATTACAACAAAAGTGAGCCCACATATACATAAAATATTCAAAAAAGTGGTTTCTTCTCCGCTCATCGTGATAAACGGCCCTTGCGTGGTACCGCATGAGCTTGCGCAGCTGCTGCGCAACTCACTCGCCCCAACCCCTTGCCAACATCCCCATCTTGAATTTTGATTTTATCTGTAGCCATGTGTATAGTTTTTTATGGCATATGCACCAAGGAAAAAAATTATTCCCCATTGGAGAAACATTATTATTGCATACTAAACTGCATGTGGCCACTAGATCATGGCACTTGAACAAATTCACTTCCACTACCCTTCCATCTGGCATTAGGATCCCGTCTTGTAAAAGTTTGTTTATTTGATTCATTAAGTTATCCTCATTTGTAGGATCAGCAGCATGTGCTAAAACCTCTTTATATTCTTCCTTTCCATCCCATTTTTCAAGGCTTACACAAGACATCAAGCCGCTATCTTCTAGTAACTCAAATAATATCTCACATACCTACCCACCTCAATCATAATGTACACGAGAATCAATACCAAATTTGAAAGAAACTTCAATGACTCTAC
Source organism: Pseudotsuga menziesii (assembly GCA_001517045.1). Lineage (NCBI taxonomy): Eukaryota > Viridiplantae > Streptophyta > Pinopsida > Pinales > Pinaceae > Pseudotsuga > Pseudotsuga menziesii. The sequence goes on along the minus strand of LPNX010217222.1, from coordinate 78,389 downwards.
TTCTGGTCCTCTTTTCATAGGACTTGACCATAAAGGAAGCATATCACTTTACTTGCTTCACTCTAACTCCATATGTGAGACCATCAGTTCTCTCCCAACCCATATCAATATCCTCAGCTTCTTTGCTCCACTTTTTAGTCTCCTTGGATACTAAAGTTGGACTAACCCCTTGCAAAACACCATGACGGTCAATCCGCTTCAGACATTGCAAAGCCTTATGGCTCATGCTTGATTCAATAAATACAGAAGCCATATTCCTAGGCATAAAATCATTATGAATCTCTTTCATAACAATTGATCGAAGTTTATGAAGCACTCCATCTAGGTGTTCAAGAACATCCTCAAATTTAGAATCTTCCCTATAGTTTTTTCTCATGAAGTACCCAATTCTAGAAATAATGTCATTTTCATCTACATCTTCAAGTGACTTCCCAGAGAACCATCTACCAATTTTCTTCAATTTTTTCTTCCCCTCATTTAGTCTGCGGTTAAACCATCAAGACCGCTTCTTAAGACTCAATAAGGATGTCCTTAAGCGGTTTCCTACTGACCTTCTAGTTACAGCATATGTAGTTTGATCTATTGAACACCCTTTAGGCATTTGTACTGAATCTTGTACGTCTACATAATTTTGATTTTCTGTAGGTTCGTTTCTATCCATTTGTCCTTCTGGCATTTCTATTGAAGCTTCTACATCTGCAGAATTTTGATTTTCTGTAGTTGCATTTCTATCCATTTTTCCTTCAGGCATTTGTACCGAAGCTTGTACATATGCAGAATTTTGATTTTCTATAGTTACACTTCTATCCATTTGTCCTTCAGGAATTTGTACTGAATCCTGTACATTTGCATAATTTTGATTTTCTGTAGGTGCATTTCTATCCATTTGTCCTTCAGTCATTTCTACTGAAGCTTGTGCATCTGCAGAATTTTGATTTTTTGTAGGTGCATTTCTATCCATTTGTTCATGAAAGGTAGTTCTTTCAACTGTTTCATGACTTCTAGTTGTATCCAACTTCTCAAGGGATGCATGTTCAAATTGTTTTCCACTAGATAGGATTACACTTTCATTCCCTTCAACCGTAACCGAAGACAAAGGCAACCTAGGTTGTTGAGCAAAACAACCTTCTATACTTTGATACAAATTATTTGTAATGGCAGCATCATCAACAGTTGATCTTTGAGGGACATTTCAGACCACATTATGTGAATCAGAGTTAATAGTATGGTTAAAAGTTATATCTTGTACATTACCACTGCCCTCAATTGTAATTGGAGTCAAAGGCTTCCTAGGTTGTTGACAAACATTGTTGTTTGTCACACCTTGCTTACATACATGACATCTAATTTCAACAGTTGTTGCATGATTTCCTGTTGTTTGATGTAAATTCATAGTATTATTTTCTGGTATGGAGTTCTGATCTGTAAGTGCTTGACATTGTTGACAGACAGCACGAATAGCAGCTCTTTTACCCCTAGCAGAAGTGAATTGAAGGATAATATCATGTGGGGGGGGATTAGAATATTATTCAATTCTACTTCCTTGATTCGACCTTTTTTTTTAGGAATATTTTGTTGAGATTACTGGTTCTAATTATCCATTGATGAGTTATTCTGCAAAATCAGAAAATAAAAATAAAAATAAAAAATTAATCAACATTAATACAAAATATAGTTTTTTTTTGTATAAAAAATACTTTTTATGACTCAAAAAGAAAATATGGAATAGTATAAGAACATGGGAGGAGGAAACATATATTCTCCAACTTAAGAAACTTAAAAATACCTAAGGATGGAACTTATGCTTGCATTTTAGTGGACTAAGCAGGCATTTCACATTTACAAGGCAGCCTTGCAATGTTTTTGCACGGCAGAAATGTTTTTAGCCAAGATTAGAAAAATAGAAGTACGGGAAGGTGTAAAACAATAAAAAACACCATATTCAACTGAGATCACCAAAAAATACTAAACAATGAGGGTTAGGCATGCATTTTACAGACCTAGTCAAATAAAGTTCAAAACAGAAAAATTGCAATTTTCAAAACTTTACTGTACACAAAATAAACATATTTTAAAAATTATGAAGAAGGTTTTTGTCCATAATATATATAGCTCCAGGTATATGGCTTTAGGTTTTGAAAATCACCTTATGGCGAGCATTTTTATAAGCCCATTTTTACAGATTTACACTCTGCTTTTAAAAAACAAAATTGTGAATTTAGACATTCTTTTCAATTATGACCATGCTACTTATAAATTATGATAAGTCATGTATGTATAATACATATAGTATGATATAAATAGAATACTATCTTGAGGTTGTGGGCCTGCTACAATATCCGTATGCAACTATTATGAGACATATCTAGACTTCATGCAAATATTATGAGACATATTTGGACATGTGTAAGAACATGGGAGGAAGAAACATATATTATCCAACTTAAGCCACTTATAAATACCTAAGGATGGAACTTATGCTTGCATTTTAGTGGACAAAGCGGTCATTTCACATTTACAAGGCAGCATTGCAATGTTTTTGCATAGCAAGCATGTTTTTAGCCAAGATTAGAAAAATAGAAATACAGGAAGGTGTAAAACAATAAAAAATACCATATCCAACTGAGATCACTCAAAAATACCAAACAATGAGGGCTAGGCGTGCATTATACAGACCTAGTCAAATAAAGTTCAAAACCGAAAAAGTTGCAATTTTCAAAACTTTATTGTACACAAAATAAACATATTTTTAAAAATGTGAAGAAGGTTTTTGTCCATAGTATATATAGCTCCAGATATGTGGCTTTAGGTTTTGAAAATCACCTCTATAAACATTATGGCGGGCATTTTTCTAAGCCCATTTTTACAGATTTACACTCTCCTTTTACAAAACAAAATTGTGAATTTAGACATTCTTTGCAGTTATTACCATGCTACTTATAAATTATGATAATTCATACATGTATAATACATATAGCATGATATAAATAGAATACTATCTTGAGGCTGTGGGACCGCCACAAGATCCTCATGCAAATTTTATGAAACATATCTGGACTTCATGCAAATATTATGAGACATATTTGGACATGTGTAAGAACATAGGAGGAAGAAACATATATTATCCAACTTAAGACACTTAAAAATACCTAAGGATGGAACTTATGCTTGCATTTTAGTGGACAAAGTGGGCATTTCACATTTACAAGGCAGCCCTGCAATGTTTTTGCACATCAGGCATGTTTTTAGCCAAGATCATAAAATTAGAAATGCAGGAAGGTGTAAAACAATGAAAAATACCATATCCAACTGAGATCACTCAAAAATACCAAACAATGAGGGCTAGGCGTGCATTTTACAGGCCTAGTCAAATAAAGTTCAAAACAGAAAAATTGCAATTTTTAAAACTTTACCGTACACAAAATAAACATATTTTAAAAAATGTGAAGGAGGTTTTTGTCCATAGTATATATAGCTCCAAGTATATGGCTTTAGGTTTTTAAAATCACCTCTATAAACATTATGGAGGGCATTTTTCTAAGCCCATTTTTACATATTTACACTCTGCTTTTACAAAACAAAAATGTGAATTTAGACATTCTTTTCAATTATGACCATGCTACTTATGAATTATGATAAGTCATACATGTATAATACATATAGTATGATATAAATAGAATACTATCTTGAAGTTGTGGGCCTACTACAAATCCTCATGCAAATGTTATGAGACATATCTCAACTTCATGCAAATATTATGAGACATATTTGGACATGTGTAAGAACGTAGGAGGAAGAAACATATATTATCCAACTTAAGACACTTAAAAATACCTAAGGATGGAACTTATGCTTGCATTTTAGTGGACAAAGCGGGGATTTCACATTTACAAGGCATCCTTGCAATGTTTATGCACAACATGAATGTTTTTAGCCAAGATTAGAAAAATAGAAATACAAGGTGTAAAACAATAAGAAACACCATATCCAACTGAGATCACTCAAAAATACCAAACAATGAGGGCTAGGCATGCATTTTACAGACCTAGTCAAATAAAGTTCAAAATAGAAAAATTGCAATTTTCAAAACTTTATTGTACACAAAATAAACATATTTTTAAAAATGTTGAGGTTTTTGTCCATAGTATATATAGCTCTAGGTATATGGCTTTAGGTTTTGAAAATCACCTCTATAAACATTGTGGCGGGCATTTTTCTAAGCCCATTTTTATAGATTTACACTCTGCTTTTACAAAACAAAATTGTGAATTTAGACATTCTTTTCAATTATGACCATTCTACTTATAAATTATGATAAGTCATACATGTATAATACATATAGTATGATATAAATAGAATACTATCTTTAGGCTATGGGCCCACTACAATATCCTCATGCAAATGTTATGAGACAAATCTGGACTTAATGCAAATGTTATGAGACATATTTGTACATGTGTAAGAACATCAGAGGAAGAAACATATATTATCCAACTTAAGCCACTTAAAAATACCTAAGGATGGAACTTATGCTTGCATTTTAGTGGACAAATCGGGCATTTCACATTTACAAGGAAGCCTTGCAATGTTTTTGCATAGCAGGCATGTTTTTAGCCAAGATTAGAAAAATAGAAATACAGAAGGTGTAAAACAATGAAAAACACCATATCCAATTGAGATCACTCAAAAATACCAAACAATGAGGGCTAGGCGTGCATTTTACAGGCCTAGTCAAATAAAGTTCAAAACAGAAAAATTGCAATTTTTAAAACTTTACTGTACACAAAATAAACATATTTTAAAAAATGTGAAGGAGGTTTTTGTCCATAGTATATATAGCTCCAAGTATATGGCTTTAGGTTTTTAAAATCACCTCTATAAACATTATGGAGGGCATTTTTCTAAGCCCATTTTTACATATTTACACTCTGCTTTTACAAAACAAAAATGTGAATTTAGACATTCTTTTCAATTATGACCATGCTACTTATGAATTATGATAAGTCATACATGTATAATACATATAGTATGATATAAATAGAATACTATCTTGAAGTTGTGGGCCTACTACAAATCCTCATGCAAATGTTATGAGACATATCTCAACTTCATGCAAATATTATGAGACATATTTGGACATGTGTAAGAACGTAGGAGGAAGAAACATATATTATCCAACTTAAGACACTTAAAAATACCTAAGGATGGAACTTCTGCTTGCATTTTAGTGGACAAAGCGGGGATTTCACATTTACAAGGCATCCTTGCAATGTTTATGCACAACATGAATGTTTTTAGCCAAGATTAGAAAAATGGAAATACAAGGTGTAAAACAATAAGAAACACCATATCCAACTGAGATCACTCAAAAATACCAAACAATGAGGGCTAGGCATGCATTTTACAGACCTAGTCAAATAAAGTTCAAAATAGAAAAATTGCAATTTTCAAAACTTTATTGTACACAAAATAAACATATTTTTAAAAATGTTAAGGAGGTTTTTGTCCATAGTATATATAGCTCTAGGTATATGGCTTTAGGTTTTGAAAATCACCTCTATAAACATTGTGGCGGGCATTTTTCTAAGCCCATTTTTATAGATTTACACTCTGCTTTTACAAAACAAAATTGTGAATTTAGACATTCTTTTCAATTATGACCATTCTACTTATAAATTATGATAATTCATACATGTATAATACATATAGTATGATATAAATAGAATACTATCTTTAGGCTATGGGCCCACTACAATATCCTCATGCAAATGTTATGAGACAAATCTGGACTTCATGCAAATGTTATGAGACATATTTGGACATGTGTAAGAACATCAGAGGAAGAAATATATATTATCCAACTTAAGCCACTTAAAAATACCTAAGGATGGAACTTATGCTTGCATTTTAGTGGACAAATCGGGCATTTCACATTTACAAGGAAGCCTTGCAATGTTTTTGCACAGCAGGCATGTTTTTTTCCAAGATTAGAAAAATAGAAATACAGAAGGTGTAAAACAATAAAAAACACCATATCCAACTGACATCACTCAAAAATACCAAACAATGAGGGCTAGGCGTGCATTTTACAGACCTAGTCAAATAAAGTTCAAAATGAAAAAATTGCAATTTTCAAAACTTTATTGTACACAAAATAAACATACTGTAAAAATTATGAAGGAGGTTTTTGTCCATAGTATATATAGCTCCAGGTATATGGAATTAGGTTTTTAAAATCACCTCTATAAACATTATGGAGGGTATTTTTCTAAGCCCATGTTTACATATTTACACTCTGCTTTTACAAAACAAAATTGTGAATTTAGACATTCTTTTCAATTATGACCATGCTACTTATAAATTATGATAATTCATACATATATAATACATATAGTATGATATAAATAAAATACTATCTTGAGGTTGTGGGCCTGCTACAAGATCCTCATGCAAATGTTATGAGACATAACTGGTCTTCATGCAAATATTATGAGACATATTTGGACATGTGTAAGAACCTGGGAAGAAGAAATATATATTCTCCAACTTAAACCACTTAAAAAAACCTAAGGATGGAACTTATGCTTACATTTTAGTGGACTAAGCGAGCATTTCACAGTTACAAGGCAACCTTGTAATGTTTTTGCACAACAATCATGTTTTTAGCCAAGATTAGAAAAATAGAAGCACAGGAAGGTGTAAAACAATAAAAAACACGATATCCAACTGAGATCACTCAAAAATACTAAACAATGAGGGCTAGGCATGCATTTTACAGACATAGTCAAATAAATTTCAAAACATAAAAATTGCAATTTTCAAAACTTTATTGTACATAGAATAAACATATTTTAAAAATTATGAAGGATTTTTTGGTCCATAGTATATATAGCTCCAGGTATATGGCATTAGGTTTTAAAAATTACCTCTAAAAACATTATGGCAAGCATTTTTCTAAGCCCATTTTTACAGATTTACACTATGTTTTTACAAAATAAAATAATGAATTTAGACATTCTTTTCCAATTATGACAATGCTACTTATAAAATATAATAATTCATACATGTATAATACTTATAGTATGATATAAGTAGGATACTATCCTGGTGCTGTGGGCCCAGGCTGTGGCGTGCATTTTTGTAATCCTAGTTTTACAGATTTACACTTTGTTTCTTACATAACAACTCATGATTTTACTGATTAATTTTTAATTTGACCAAGGCACTTACAAATTATGAATATGTACATCTTTAATACATAAAGTATGATACTCTTTACTATAATAAAGTCATAATATATGAATGGTCAAATTTGTTGACTCATTTTGAGTCTAAAAATCTCCTTTTCTGCAAAAATGACACTACAGACACTTTTGGAACTCAAATTGAAAACCTATATGTACAATAAGGTGGAAAATAGTAAACAACATCATGTCCAACTTAAATCACTCAAAAATACTCAATAGCGACGGTTAGGCAGGAATTTTTATGAACATGGTAAGACTCGGTTCCAAACATAAAATTTGTTATTTTGTCAAATTAACTGCAGGAAATGAAACATAATTTTAGGAAACTAAAAGAGGTTTTTTTCAAACATATATCTGTCTTCAAACCCATGGTATTATTTTAAATTAATAATATATGTATGGACTATGGCAGGCATTTTTTTAAGCCCATTTTTGTAGATTAACACTCTTTTTTACATAACAAATCAGGATTTTAGTGATTAATTTCAATTTCACCAAAATACTTACAAATTATGAATAAGTATATGTTCAATGCCTCTACTATGATACTCTTTATTAGGATAAATTCAAGGTATCTTCATGGTCAAATTTCTTGATATAATCATTTTAAGACTAAAAATCTCATGCTCTGTTAAAATGCATACATCAGGCACTTTTTGAAGCAAAATAGAAAACTAGTTGTAGAACATGGAAATTTTTATAAATTCATGAAGATGATGTACAAAATACAGTGTCAAAATGGCAAGTGAAAGACAAATTGAAAGACAAATTAAACAACAATGTCAAAAACCAAGTGAAATACAAATTGAAAGACAAATTAAACAACAATGTCAAAAACCAAGTGAAAGACAAATTGAACAGTAATGAAAAAAAAAAAACTTTAAGACTATGGTAGACTATATAAACGACTTAATAGCTTTCCCAAAATAGATAACAGCTTCATTGTTGGATAAATGTACACATATTGATCTTAACAGCTATCACATTAATAGACTGTAACATTGACATTAAAGCTATATGAGCAACTAATAAAGCAAATCCATATCACAATGCCATATCATCCAAGTGCATTCTACATAATGTTTTAGAGCACATTCATTACAATCTTATTCTATATGCTACTGTCCTGATTCTTTCCATTTTTTACCATCAACATAAGTGACAGGCAAGTGCAATTTACTATCACTTGAGATAAGGATGGGACTGGATGAAGTACAATGCAGGCGTACTTGAGTCAAAATAATATGATTTTGTGTGGATGATTCAAGGTTGGTAGACTTCACACCAAAGGAGTCTCATCAGGTAATGTTGCTTCTTATGCCAATTTAAAATTCTGAAGGTATCCACAATACGTTTTTACATAATCAGAATTATGTTATATGTTTGTCTGGTTATGTTGCAAGGTACTAGGTAGTCCAAAACTCTAGGCAATCCAAAACAATACACATTGTTATAAAAATCACTCATTCAGATTCATGAGAAATAAAAAAAATTGAAACTAACCGCCATGCTCAATCGATCATGGATGCTCAATTAATTTCATTCCACCACGTAGATCTAAAGGCGGCTCATATCATAATTGCACCACCCATTCCTGGCATGTCTTACACTTCCAAGACTATTACTATCATGCTAATTTAATTCAATTTCGAATCTCCATATGCTTAACCTACGTTAAACTCACTGTAGGTTTGAAATTTCAGTTGGGTGACTACGCTTGCTTTAAGAAAACGACAAGTTAACTTATATTTTTAATCAGAAATTGTCTCGATTTCCTTTTTTTGGGCTCAAATATTTTTGGTGAGTAGACTCATTTAACTACTTTACAATAAAAAAATAAAATTTTCAATAGGATGTCAGCAATTCTAGAAAATAAAAAAATGCATCTTTTGATATTCCTTGATTAACATTCTTAATGATTTAGGATACACGCTACTGTATGATAGTTTGTTATGGTTCCACTCCTACGCCTTTTAGACCAAAAAAGGGATGCACATCACAACAAAATACAACTATTGGGCATGAAGCAAAACAAATGTTTTTGCAACCAAAAATGGATTGGCAAATGGGGAAATTGACCCTGGTGAGAAAACTCGATTTCAACAAACGTTTATGGGAAAAAAACGACCTCTGAAAATCCCCAATTCGTGGATTTGAACTCAGAAAATGTCTATGGGCATTACAGGAGCAAAAATGACCTCCCTAAACCCACAAATCGTGAATCTCTACTAGCCATTCACTCAGCAACAACAAAAACGGATTTTTGGGCATGTATAATGAGGAAATGGCAGAAAAACCTGAAGATAAAAGCACAACAACCTTTAGCTACATGAGGAAATGAAGGACATAGGTGCATAATGGGTCGGGCATGCATTCCTTGGAGTTTTCTTGCCCAATAAGTCAAAAACACGATTTCCAAACGTCATGGTTTGCCCCAATTCGAATTTGACTTCCATACCCTTCCAATCCCAAGGCATTAACTACCTCAACCAATTTCTAGAAGAAATAAATGATTGGGTGAATAAGACAAAAAAGGTAGTGGACCACTTTATGGGTTCTCCCATTGACATTTGGATTTACCCTATTGGCTCAAGGGTTTGAATATTTCCCTCCTTATTCCTTGTGAAAGCATGCCCCCATCTCTTTAATGTTGCATTGGCATAGCTAGTTGTGGGTATTTTTATTAATTTGCATATTTACATGATGTCCAAAATATAATGTGTTTGGATAGCACAATAACCATATGCATCGATTTTACTAGTCGATACATAAAATGCTAAATCCATGGTGGGTCCTTGTCCTTGAGCTTCACACCATGATTTAATAACGTTATTTACATCATTTACAATTTAATATAATGGGGTCAAAACCAGGATGTTACAAATAAGTGGGTAAATAAAGATTACTAATTTGTGAGGCTCTCATTTGTCTTTGTTTTCATCTAGTCGTGAATCAACCTTGGGCATTTTTCCTTAGACATTAATATTGAATTTAAGTTTAATTCTCTCGATCAAACAACATCAGATGATATGAATAATTGTGGGTGGTTCAATAAAAAAATTACCAATTCGTGAGGCTCTGGTTTGTTAGTGTTTCATTCAATCATAAGTCAACATTTTGTATCGTTAATTTAATATGTATACCATATCTATAAAACAATAATAGCAAAAGTATAGTATTTTTATAGCTTATGTCTTATAGCAATCACCATTAGCAACTATAGTGACATTGCCACTTTATGGCTCTTCTTATATTTAATATAAACCATCAATTTCTATAGTTAAAATATTTTACATAATTATCATTTAACATTGAACTAGTAATAATAGAATTATTATTATTATTATTATTATTTTAAGATAAATTAGTGGTTTTCATGTGTTTATAGTCCTTTTATACAATGTCTTGATTTACCATAATCACAACGATTATTTTTTAACTAGTTAAAATGTTAATCCTTCAAGTTTTTTTAACTGATTTTTTTAGGACCTAAGGAGGCTATTGTGGATACTTCAGGTTTGGAGTTCCCGTTAGAGCCACCACCTAGGTCAACCTTCCCCATTATACCAGGTGAGGCTATATCTCGAGTGGTTTTTTGTCGTCGGCTCATCATAATGTTCCTTTCGTTATTCAAGGTGGTATCGTTGAAGTAGGTTTTGACCGACATAATTGCTCTTGGGAATATTTCTACGAAGGCTCCCTCATCTCGAAGGAATAAGACTTTGACTTTGTCACTATAGGAGGGTTGTTCAGATTCACACGAGGCGAAAGGTGATCAGGTACGAGGGTCTTCGAGACATAAGCATTTAAAATATATGAAGCTAAGGGAACAAAGGCATGTCTTAGTATTGGGTCGGGATATCAACATGGAAGAAGTTTCATCCTTTTTTATGTTTTCCCTAGTAGGAAGGTTTGGATATTTGTCTATGTCCCAAAAAAATGTTGACAAATGGGTCAAAGAAAAGTGGAAGCCGTGGCTACGTTATGTGCCCCAAATGCACACACTTGTAAACATATGTTATTTTTTTTAGTTCTCAAATGGGGTTGATGATGCTCGTATTATGGGTAGTCTCTAGTTGTGTGGAAAGGGCATTTTAATGCTAAAAGATGGCATGCTACTTTTGAACTTCTAAAGGACCAAATACATCTACATTTATGGGTCTTGTTGCAAGCTTTTCCTTTACCCCTATGGAACAAAGAGGGTTTTAAGGAAAATGGAAATGAGATTGGGAAATTCATGTATTTTGATTAAGGATCACTATTTCCTAAAGATAAAAGAGTTAGAAGGGTTTTAGTAGAGGTGGATATCAGTCAAGGTCTACTAAATGAGTTGGATATTGTTTGGTGAGGATGTAGTTTCACTCAAAAAATAGGCTATTGAAAAGTGTCTTTCCAATGTTTAAGTTGTTATCGGGATGGGCATCTAAAAATTGAATGTCCCCATAGGTCCTCTTCACATTATGGATTTAATCTCTCTATTGAGGTTGCAAGCCCTAAGTCTCCTCTACAAGATGCAACTCAAGTTGACAATAAGGTCCTGGAAGTTTCACAATCTGAGGCATAAAAAATGGTGATGGATTCTTTGTTTATAGGAAAGTTACAAGTTATTTATCCATGCTTGTTTAGTTTATTAAATGAGAAATAAATAGATTTCATTACAATGTATGATATGCCCTCAGACACTAGGTTAATCTTAGTGGGTGGAGAAAATGGTGGGAAACCCTCATAAATATTTACACAATCCTCTTTGGTATCTTCCAATAAGCCTTCTTCAAATTACAGTTAAGAGTCAGGATCCTTCGAATAAAAAGAGTTGGATCTTCATAGGTCCTCTCCCCTTATGGTTGGTGTTGTTGGTTCTAGTGTAGGGTTCTTGTAAGGTGTTGACCCTATTGTGGGAGAAGCCACATAAGTTTTTCAGGCAGACCTTGGAGCTCGGTATTGATCCTTGTGAGGATTTGTCTCTTTCTACTTGTCTGATTGCAGAAGATATGATCATTTTCATTCCCTCATACAAGGAGGTCTTATAAAGGGTTTCACTTCCTTCCTTCAATGGGTTTGATACCAAGGGTGATGCAGACCTGGAAAATCCTATTTTTGAGAAGAAAGTTTGAGTGTATTAAAGGAAAATGGGGGAATAACAAGGATATATTGGGGGTGTCTTTCTTACTTTGTTTCTTTTGATCTATCTTCTCTTTCACAACTCTCACTAGTAGATCTTGGTTATCCTATCTAGGAACTAGTCCTTCACATTGACGGGCCCTTAGAGCATAGAACGCCCTAATGAGGGGCCACAAATTATTATCATTTCTTTCAATGCTAGGGGAGTCAGAGACCATCCTAAATTACAAGCCATACATAGTATGATTGAATGTGTAAATCCATACACATTACTCATACAAGAGATAATGGTGACTGGGGAGCAAGACAAAGAGATTTTATCTAAGGTTCTTGGTAGTTGGGATATGTGTATTGTTGACGTTGAGGGGAATTCTAGGGGCTTTTTGTTGGCATGTAACCCCCTCTCTGCTAAATTTTCTCTCTTTATATGTTTTGCAAGCATCCTTCTTAAAGGAACTTTCATTGACCATGGTCAACAATTGCATATCACAAAATGTTATGGTCCACAAAACAACATAATATTTTTTTGGGACGGTGTGGTCGATGAAGGTTTTGAATTTGGACAATCTTATTTTCTATGGGGATCTCAATTACACTGTATCAGATGATAAGGTGTGGGGCCCGAGGGGTTGGTGTGACCCCTTAGCTGATTTCATTAACAATTATACCAATGATGTTATTTGGTTGATGTGATTCCCTCTCATTTCTTTCCAACATGGAGAAATGGTAGGATTGGGGAATATGAGATTGTAAACTACTGGGATAAAGTTTGCATTCATGAAAAACTTATAGAGAACGTATCCATATTTAGATCTTGGTTCTTGAATATAATAGTTTCATATCATATGCTAGTGATGTTCCAAATGGATAACGGTTTACAACAGAAATCTGTTCCCTTCAAATTCAACCATTCGTGATTAGAAGAGGAGGGTTTCAATAACTAGATTGAAAAATAGACCTCATAAAATCACCCTCGTTTTTATTCGAGGTTAATTTTTTTAAAACAATCACCTAAAAAAAAATTTAAATGATTAAAATTCAAAATTTATAAAAACAAATTAAAACATTTTTATAAACAAATTCCTTAAAAAAATCTTTAAAATGTATTAAAACAATTTGTAAAAAAAATCAAATTAAATACAATTAAAAACAAAAAAAACAAATTTTAAGATTTAAAAAAATAAAAACATATTAACATTTAAAAAAAAATAAAAACAAAATCTATTTTTTTTTCAAAAATATTGGAAAAAAATCCAATTTAAAAAAAAAATTGAAAAAACACATGCCGAAGAAAGAAAAAGATATGATTTTTTTTAATGAAAATAACTTTAAAACATAAAAAATAAAAATCCAAAAATACTCCACAAGTATTAAAAAAAAATAATAATAAAATTTTAAAAAAATTAAAAAAACAAACAAACAAATCCTCCCACCATCCAAAGTGAAAAAAAAAAAACAGTTCCTTTCCAAAGAGTACGACTACTCATTTGGTTAAATAGAGGGATTCCCTTAAATAGAGATATGGATTGGTTATCATCATGAGTGGGCCTAATGGTTAAGAGCATGTGTTTCCTCTTAGGAGGTCACGGGTTCAAATCCAGGGGGGGGCAGTGTATGTACACCTCTGTAGACTTTAGCAGTNTCCCTTGTCCCACAAACAAGGGGGTCTCATACACCAATTTGGTGTCTCGCTTGGCGGTGACCTTAAAAATAGATTATTATTATTATTATTATTATATGTTAGGTTTCACCATTCCAAAATAAATTAATGAATAATGTTACAACAATACTTAGCTCTCACCATTCCTTTCCTAAAGACTGAAGAGAGTAGAAATACACACAAGCTATCAACACATACAAACTTCATCAAAAAGAGGGTGCATCTACACAATTCCACAAATTATCCAAACTTCATAACAAAAAAAAGAGGGTGCATCTACACAATTTCACAAATAGTCTAAGTAATGCTTATAACATTAATTAATTATATAAAATAATTAATTTTTCCTTATGCATGGTGTTTGCCTCATGTTTCCTTCGGCATGGTGTTTGTCACATGTCTTCTTTCCTTGTTTTCTCGTTATATAAAATTTACGTTTGTACTTGAGTGAAAATTGAATGAAAATTCATGTTCCATGGCATAAATTTGTTGTTTTACAAATGTCTAAGCTATTTATGAGAAATTAATTATATTGTTATGTTTTTAGAGGTTTTCACTATAGAGATTAAGCAACCATCTTCACTTAAGGTTGATCGATCACCTCATATATAGTATCATGTGCCAAGTTAAATTTGGTTTTAATGTGAAAATTTTAACTTTTTTGGGTTGATTTTCATGTTTTTTACTAATCAACATATTATAAATGTGTATGAAAGCACAATCATTTTTCTTTCACACACCACAACCACCTTTCCACATCCATCCTACAACTATACCATACATCCCATAGCTTAGGGTAGGTGATCTCGTCCTTGTCCAACGTTCTCCAACCATTAGCATTCCATTCCCCCACAGGTTACTTCATTTGATCCTACAACCCAAGGGGATTTATCAATGCCCACACCCACTTCCTTTTGCATTCCATCCATCCTTTGTGGTTCCATCCATATGCCCTAATGAAAACCCCCTTGTTGCATTCATTATGATTTCACTCACCCATCCTACACTAGTTCACCTTATTATAGCTTAGGTCGTTGCATCCATTGTGATTCAACATGTCCACCCTACACTAGTCCTATCCATTCTTCACCATTGGATGGAATATTTATGGTGAGATCATTTCTTTTCATTACTTCAAGTGACCAAATATTTAGAAGATTGCATCAGTTTAAATAGAGGAAGCATATATCCCATCCCTACCATTGATGAAGCTACTATTTAGAAATTTATTGAGCCTCTACCCAAAACATCAAATGGATCATAACAATGCATATCTAAGCCTAAGAAGCTTAACAAGACGATTAAACAAAGTATGGCATCTTATCAAACTCTTTTTAAACAATCTGGTTTCCCCAAAATGATGCACTTGATGAAATATTTGAAACTTGGAAGACATTTATTGAACAACATAGAAAAGAGAAAAGAGAAAAGAGAAACAATGATTAAGCATGGACAAGAAGGGGAATTGAACAATCAAGCCTAGAATTCAAATAGTTAAGAGGGGACCTAATGTGATTTTTTAAGATAAGTACAATAGAGGAGACTTTTGGTTGAACATTATAAACTATGTTTAGTTTTAATTAAGAAGCACTACTTGACACTATTGGAGACTCATCATGGTGTATGTGTGATGATGAACCATTTCCTTTATCTACTTATCTACTTATACAAGAAAGGATGTAAAGGATGTAAACATGTTTATGTTTGTTATAGTTTATTCTTGTGCAAATAGTAATTTTCTCTTGTTGTTTTTCTGTAAGTTGTTAATTATGAATGTGAGATTGTTGCTAGTTATTTTCATTAAGGCCCCCCTATTTTTAAAGGTTGGTTTTTTATATTGTTTCAATAATTAATTTAAACTAGACTATTTTTTTTATTTTAGTGGAGGGTAAATCCATGGAGAAGTGTAACACTTTTCAATGAAATGTGGGGATAAAATTTAATATTTTGCATATTCTTTAGATTGAAGCT
The DNA here is from genome assembly GCA_001517045.1 of Pseudotsuga menziesii. NCBI lineage: Eukaryota > Viridiplantae > Streptophyta > Pinopsida > Pinales > Pinaceae > Pseudotsuga > Pseudotsuga menziesii. The sequence continues at coordinate 62,390 of LPNX010217222.1, read as the reverse complement.
ACTGAACTCATAAAAGCCTTATGAATTTTGATATGCAGTAAAAAAGAAACTTGTAGGGAATTTTGTTGTGTTTCTAACAATATTTTTTCAAAAAATACAAGTGTATTTTTTATATGAGTTTGAAATTCTATTAAAACTAAAGGAAAATTTATAGAGTTGAAAAGTGTGAGATAGAAGCTAAAAGAAAGACTACATGTATACTAAGAACAAAATTACCGCAGAGTCTTGAACAATCTAGTACATATGCCCTGCATCTAAACAAGCTTAAGATAACGTAGAGTTTTAAGGTTGATAGACCCCCTAAGCTAGGGGTTATGGCCACTAAAACTAGAGCTAATGAAAATCAAAATTGCTTGCAAAAAGGAAAAACCAAACTTAGAGAGCACAAAGCCCTAGATTAAGCTATTCATCATTATAGATTAAGATAAGCGGAGAGGCTAACTGGTCGACACCTAAAAATTCATCTTTGGCCCTTGAGGTCTCACCTGATTGCAATGGCTACAGGGAGCATCGAAAGACAAACTGAGAAGTAGAGGGATTCAATGGAGGGGTCTGACTAAAGGTCTTACCAGTTGATTCACTCGTAAGAGCATTAATCTTAGTATTGAATCATGCATATGATTCCATTTGGACTTGAAAGTTGACTAGGTCGTCTCAACCATCCTTCTAGATAAATTATACGTGCATCCAAACTTAACCCGTGAGGATAATCTTGAAATTTTTCCTCTGCATATTCCTACATAACTTTTCCTAACAAAGATTTGACATACTAGAAAATGCTAAGACTTAGTATATCATCACCCATCTATAATATTTTTAAGTTGATTGAGTATTACGATCCACCTACTTTTTTTCCCCAAGGAAAACCTTGTAGGGAAACTCCTAGGCATGTCCTCACATTTGTGGATTCTCCTCAATGCAAATGCATCAACATTGATTACAACACCTAGAGTGGTAGGAACATCTAGGTTGAAGCATGCACTAAAGATAACCAACCTAGGAAATCAACCCTAAAACCTCTAGCATCAAAGTCAAACGGCCTAACTACTCAAGCTCATACTTCAAACTTTAGACACATAGTTGGCTATCATTAAACTCCATAAAATTTTAACACATGTCACCGCCCTCTTTGGTAATAATAATAATAATAATAATAATAATAATCTATTTTTACGGTCATAACTAAGCTAGACACCAAATTGGTGTATGCGCCCCCCTTGTTTGTGGGATAAGGGACCCCCTCGACACATCGATTTCACTGCTAAAGTTTATGAAGATATACATACCTTACCCCTTTGTATTTGAACCTATAACCTCATAAGATGAAACACATGTTAATAATCATTAGACCCGCTCAAACTATTCTTTCTCAAATATATTTATTATTAAATCCATTATAAAAATATAAAATGTGTTCAACCTAATCACTGCCATAACATAAATTGGGCCATGAAAGACAATGTGTTCTAACCTAACTTATGTGATAAGCTCAAATAATCCTAAAACACTACTTACGTAAATGCTCTTTCCACTTTTGGCATATGAAACGGATGCAACCCCAAAACAGTAGTAAAATGTTAATTGAATTGAAAGTTTAACACCAATGCAACACCCCAAGTATTTGAATATGACTAGGAGGATTACACTAATCGTAGGCCCCACGTAGAGAAATAGGCTATGGCGTTGCAAATTCCCACCACTAAGTCCTCATTGAGGTGATTGCATATCACACCAGACATGGACCTTTTTTATTGGTGTGTATTGGCCCCTATCTTTACACTCACATGATACAATAAGAATGCATTAAAAAGAAAAAATAAAGTATAGCTGAAAGGCCATAGAGAAGCATCTATGGTCACGTCATCACGAAAAGGGTCTGGCCTCGGGTGATTGATACCACCAAACTTTCCCTATCCAACCCAAACATTATTGTTAGGATGGGAAGGTATGTACTAGATATACTTTGTTATTGCATTTAATTATTTTTCCTAGCGGCGAGTTGCTTTTCAATCTCCATTTTCCATCGTCACATGGCCCCAACGTATACACATGATTGTATATCCATCCTAAGCTACCTAAAAACGTCTTGTTCTGAACATTGTGGCAAACAACCACCATGACATGAGATGTGTATGTGACATTCGTTTATTATTTGATGGTTATTAAAATTTTAATTTGTAAAATGACAATATATTCTAAAGACCCATTTAGAAAAAATTTAAAACGATCGTATACTTCATAATGACATTTAAATATTAAACTTTTTCTTGATTTGAAATATACATCTTTAATAGATATATTAAAATATTAAATGTTAATAAATCATGCATAAATTTTGGTTTGAAAAATACATCTTTAATCATGCATAAATTTGCACCATTGAAAAACAATAAACAATCTACCAACTAATTTAATAAAAAACTAATCTATATAGGTTGAATCAATGCATAAGTCAAAGATATAAGGACAAGAATATATGCCACTTGTCCTTCCTTCAATGATATTTAAAGGGAAGGTCGGTCAAAACCAAACCTTACGCTTTTGTGTAATCGTAAAAATATTTACAGGAAGAGAGATTTGAAATTTATATTTTTATGAGAAAATGTAAAAATCTAAATATTTTATATTGGAGAAATTATCATTAATAAATATTTTGAGTACAAATTTATTAATAGTTATAAAATTAAGGGTGTTAAATCTATTTTTATATTATAAATAAAAATTTCTGCAATTCAAAATTACAATTTTAGAAAAGATTTCATGGTTGAATTTTGACAATAACAAAACGAAAAAGGTCAAAATTATCAAACATTTAACCTATTTAAAAAAAAAGAGCCATTGTGTAAGGCCCTTGCCTTGGAGTAGGTAATGGGTGCCTTCACCTATCCATTCAAGTTGTCATTGGGAAGTTTTAGTCGTTGCACCAGTAGGTTGCAAGGTTGGACAAGCATGCCTTAGGTAGTCTTATGTGATTACAAGACATGCATATGTGTTGGATGGACATGCATATGTGTTGGATGGCTAGTGAAAGCAATTTGGCTAAGTATGTCAACAAGATGAAAGTCATCATTTGAGGTCTCTTAGAGAGGTTGCAAGATGACTTGGATGGTAGGCATTCTTTGGTTCATGGGTAGTAATGACTTAAATTGGGGTGCAACACCTTGGTCCATGTTTAGAAGTGCATAAGGACTTAAGCACTCGTTGCAAGTTGAACAGACAGATGACTAGCATGATGTGCAACACAAGGGTAAGGATCACCTTGGATGTTGGTGTCCCTAGGTAAGTTACAGAAAGTTTTGTCTATAAGTTTTGAGAAGTTTGGTCAAGGTGTGAACGGGGTTGCGATGGAGCGGGAATGGGAATGGTCAACTCCGGAATTTTGGACAATGTTTGGTGAAATATTAAATGTATGCAGTGAGTTAGTTAGAAAGGTTGTCCACTTATGGGTAGTGGGTGCGGGATATAAAACTGGCCATTAGAGCCTATAAAAATGTAAAGGGTTGGGCTTAAGGGGGTTCGAAAAATAAGATAGAGTTGTTCGAGGTTAAGTTTTGAAGAATTCTGTAATGTTGTTTTCTGTAATGCGAAGAATGAATCAGAGTCGTGGAGTTAATGTACTATCGATCCATAGGTTGTGTGCATGTTTGTAATGTAATGGAATTTTGGGGATATATCTATAGGTTTTGTGTAGACCAAAGCATTCAAGGCACAACTCATGCCAAATGAAGAGTGCTTTTGTGGTTTTCTCCCTTATGGGTTTTCAGGTTAAATTCTCAGTGTCAAATGGTGTATGCTCATTTTCATGTGATGATTTCTAATTTGTTGCAACTGATAATATCTCTATTTTGCATGATGAAATGAAATGATAATGCTTTAATTTTTTTGGTAAATGAGATTAAGATTGTATTATGATGCCATATGTTTTTTTTACATTGTATGTCGATGATGATTTATCTCTTCCCATCATTGGGTAGTCTGTCGAGTATTGGCATGGAAAGATCCCCTTCTATCATTGTGGAAGCTTAGTTCCTGCAGTCCCTATAGGTATCTCAGGTGAGACATCACTTGTGCCGCAGGTGTTGCCAACGGGGTTATGCTTTATTAGGCCGATACCTTGGATTGTGTTGGCCGGGATGGAAGGTTTAATCTATGTCAGTCGAAGCAAGACAACAAATGGTTACGTTGTCGGGACAAGGACCATCATAAAGGAGACTTGTTTTGGCACCTGATGAAGCCTAATATTCAAGATTGGGTTGACCAGAAAGCTCGAGAGCTTGCACAAGAAGAAACTAAGGGGTCGCAGTTGACTCCAGGGGAATGGTTAGGAAGGTATGTTTATTCAGGTATTCATGATATTTTCTTTAGTGAATTCCCTTCTATATTGTATGAATGGCTGACTAGGCTAGCATTTCATAAGAAAAAATTTCAAGGCGGAGAACCTAGGGGTTGAGTCCTCAACCGATCCAATGACTAGAGACTGTTCGTAATCCTATCTCCAGGGTTATCGACTTCTAGGTTGATAGTATTTTGGAAGGATATATTACTGAGATCGTTGTAGATACTATTAAGTCATACAGTGAAGCTGTGAGATCATTTTTCCAAGTTCCTAGAGGCAGATATTTGAAGTCCTTAAAACTATGGATTAGAATTCTAGTATGTGAAAAGGGAATCTTAAGGATGGAATCTGATGAGTAAATCATTGTGCACGGAGGACATGTGTAATGACGAGAAGAAGGACTAGAAAAGATGGGCAGAGTAAGCTGATATTTTCCCAGCTGGTAGTGAGACTGATGAAGAGGGTGGTTGCGTAAGGAGTGAGAGAAGATTCCAGTCAAGTAAAAGGTGAAGAACTGCGATAAGGAGAGAGAGTTGCAGTGCGACCTGAAGAGGGGACTACAAGTTGGTTCCATATCTCAACGAAGAGTCTTGTTATGAGGAGGAGGAATGTCAACTTATTTATGAAGACGGGGAAGAGGCACCAGATCTGTACCATGCCCAATTCTACGACATACCTAAAACTCGGTGCACATCTCCGGTATCAAAGGTAAGACCTAAAATTGTTTCAAAGTGCTTTCTGCCGAAATCAGAGTAGTAGTAATAGTCAATATAGTGGTAAAATAGTTCCTACTAGTGTTCCATGTAATTGGGTTATTTAAGTACCCCAAGCACATAGAATGGCTAGGGACGACATGGATTTTCCTATATTTAATGGGAATGGGTTGGAAGACCCTGAGAAACACTTGTTTTTGTGCGAAGTTGTTTGGACCATGGAACAGGTTCAGGATGAGGCCATAAAAAGAGCTCAGATGATCAAAACCTTTATGGGTTGTTCTCTTGATTGGTATACAAATTTTTCTTTGGTTCCTGCGAGAAACCATCAGATGTCGTTAGATCATATTTGAACCACGTTAATAGATGAATTTGAGAAACCCAATTCTGAGTCACAATGTATCACAGAGTTGAAGGAGATGAAGTAGATGCCGAGTGAGGTTATTTGGGATTTCAACTAGAGATTCAAGACCCTAATGGATAAGGTAAGCTTCCAAATGTCTAACCTCCAACATAAAGAGTGGTTCATTATGGTGTTGTTACCCCATATTCGTGTTCCCCTGATGCAACAGTCAAATATATTGTCCTGTATAGAATCTCTCAATCTTTCTATGAAGTTAGAAGCTTCACCACTTGGGGAAATTGGTGCAGGAATGATGCAAATTCAGACGCAATTAGCTAATTTGTCACTGCAATCACAATATATCAAGAAGGGAAAAGAAATCCGCGAGGAAGTCTAGTCTATGAGATGTAAAAGTGAAGGCCATCATAAGGATTCATGTCCAACCTTCCTATATTACCTTGTGGCATGTCTGTTGAATCCATTAAGTTCACAAGGGATGCCATTGTGTTGAATTGGCTAAACAAGAGGTCACCGGTCAGAAGAATGTCTTTATTTACAGAATATAGTAAGTACACCTACTAGTGTTTATTGTAAGTTTTGTTGATATGTGGGCCATGATGAAAAGGACTATAGGGAATACCAATTGTTGCAGGAAAAGAAAGTGGATACCTACTTAATGAAGAATGATGAGAAAATTCAAGATGAATGAGCTCATGCACAATTCCCTCATCCCAGGGGGGCAGTTCGTTTAGAGGAGGAGGATGAGGAGGAGGATTTGGTCGAGGGTGGGGCCAAATTATCTTCTATAATTGTGGACAACTAGGACACCATGCTAGAGATTGCACTAATCCTACATCGACGTGTGCATACTGTCAAGCATGGGATCATACTATTGAGGAGTGTCCACAACTTATTGCTAAATGGAAAGCCAAAATCAATGGGAATCAAAACCATCTCCCAAATGTGAATCAAAATGTTCAGAATATTTTCGTTGAGCCCCGAGAACCTACCTTTTTTGTTTTAAGAAGGGTTGGTGCTACGACTAGAGATGATTAAGGAGAACCATGGAAAAATATGAGGATATGACATGTGCTAAAATAAAATTAACACCTTTGAGAGTGTTGGTCAAAAAACATATTTCTATTTCACACCCAACATGAAGATCATAATTTTGGAACAATTGAGAGATTCAATCTCTCATTTGATCACTGCTTCCACAAAGGAATAAATGTTTGAAGAAAAATATGGCTATAAAGAGGCAAATTCCATGACCACTTAAGGGCCAAAACCTTGTTCGTATAACTCATACAGTGGAAAACATGTCTAACATGGGTATTAATTGTCCTAAAAATAATGAAAATGAATTTTGATGCCTGAAAAACTAGGTAAAGTGGGTTTTTTGAAGAGACCAATAAAAAAGATTCAAGAATCTTAATCCCGCATTCATGGTTAAGTGATTCGGTGCACAAACCCCAATTCTCTATAAGGAAGGAATATGAGGTGAATTAGAGGAGACAAGTTGGATAACAAAAACATGTTGGAGGAATTGAGGGCTAGAAATCACTTTTCTACTACAAATTTTTTGGGAATCCAAGGCATGGATGGTACAGGAGTAGGTCTAGGCCATGGAGAAGGAAGGCACTTTCAAGGGTTGTAAGTATTTTTCCATGTTCATCTATTATGAATAAATTCAGTTTTCTTCCCAATTCTTGTTCATTGTTTTCCCTTCAAGTTTCTTGTTGATGTAGAATTGGGAGGCAATTAAATCTAACCTATATTCCTTAAAGATAGTTTGGTAGGATAGTAGGAAGGATTTTGTGGTGATATTTGCAGGTGTGAAGGAGATTCAAGGAGTTTCAAGGAAAACCATCAAGGAACTCCATCAAACTTCAAGGCTACAAGAGGTATTCTCCTCTCTTCCTCCCCTTCTCAAATTCCATGAAAGAAGGTTTAAGATCTTAGGATTATTGTGATAATTGATTTTTTTCTATTGATTAAGCTTCACCCACCCCATAGAAATAAGAGAGTAGGATATAGCTTAAGTTGTAGAATACTCCACTTAAACTTCTTGGATTACCTTGCCTCATGTGTGCTGAATCCATTAAGTTCACAAGGGATGCCATCATGTTGAATATCCTAAAAAAGATGTCATCGGTAAGAAGAATGCCTTTATTTATAGAAGAAGGTAAGTACAATGATGCAGAGGGGAACCCAAAATCACCATATCCCAACTGATCTCCCCAGGATTTAGTTTTCTCTACATTTAGCAAACCTCTAAATTTGGATTCTTAGCCAAATATTTCTTTTGTGTGTCTGAATCAACCTCAACTAATTCGATCCACAACTCAATTCTGCAATTGAGTTTTTGCAATTTCCTTTCTGCAAGATAGATTTCCGCAAGCTTGCTTCAACAACCTTAGTCTTTCTGTAACTCAATCTTTCCGCAATTGAGTTTCCGCAACTTACTTTTCGCAACAACCTTCCCGCAAGATCCTTTCTGCAATTGTGGATCGCGGGTATGCAATTTCCAAGTTCCAAAACAAACTTCTGCAATCATGTAGCTGCAACGGTCCTTTCCACAATTGGATTGCATATTTTGGATTGTGGATCCACCTTCCCACTTTACCCAAATTGGGCTTCTGCAAGTCTCTTTCTGCACGGATTGCATATTCCAAATGTGCCTTGAACTTTTCACGAAATGGGATTCCACAATTTCCTTTCTTAAATTTATTTTCGCAACTTCTGCGAGCCATTAATCTCTTACGACTTCGATCTCATCCATCAATCTTCTATCACCTGCGGAACTTCACTTTAGTTTGCAGATCACTTATCTCTCATGCACGTTCACTTCATGAGTATTTTACCAACGTCGATCCATCTTTCCTTCTTTAATCTAAATTGCCCAATATCTGTTGAACGAATTGAATGTACTCTATGAAATCTAGTGTTGATTGATCAGAAGACCGATCAGTCAACTCAATCTACCTTCTTCCGGACTTGATATTCTTCGTTGGATCTGTCCATATTTTCCATAACTTCATTCTTCAAGCAACTCTGCAAATTTATTCATCCAGGAATCGATCCAAGGTTTACACAACAAACACATCAATTACACAAGCAACCATACACAGGGATTGCTTAGATATCTTCTGTAACCTCAAAATCCATAATTTACAGAGTACAGTAAACACACATCTATTAACCATTAACAGAGATCATCAATCATTCAATTCATGTATTCATACATTCAGACAGAACTGCATTTGCATAGAGATATGCTAAAATAGGATTTCCTTTAATCACAAACAAATCATCAGTATAAAAATATAAGACCTCATGTTCTCATTTGGCCTCACAATCATCTCCTCCATAAGTTGATATGTACTCTTTACAAAATCCATGATATTTTCAACTAGTCTCTCCTTTTCTGCATCTTCACTCACATCTTCTCCCAACAATGGGCCATGTTTTGGTTCACATACCAAAACATCCATCTCAAACTCAACTATCCTGAGTTCTTACTTCAATTTAGAAAACATCCTTTGTTGTAGCTTCATCTTTAGTGAATGCCATCTTACATTCCTTTTCATGATCCCACCATACCTCTAGTCCTCTTTTTGTAGAAGCATCTCCAAACGAATAAGTTGCAATCCTATGCCAAATAATTCTCTCTCATACTCCTCTTGACTCATATTTTTGTTGTATTCTACCTTGACATATTTTCTTCTACTATGGCTTTTATTTGAACCTTTGCAATGACTTCCGGTAATCATCATCTCCATCTTCTTTTCTTCTGTGGACTTCACCTTGTTCACTTTTGGACTGATTCCAAGCCTCCTCTCAGCAAGTCTTCATACCTGCTACTATACCTCATCAAGATATCTCTCTTTGAGATTTTCCTTTTGGTATCCTTGGTTCTTCTCCTCTAGAACCTGTTGAGCTACTTCTTTTTCTCCTCTTGGATTCTGCAGATCCACTTCTCCTCTGAGAACATTCAAATTCTTCCCTTCTTGTCCACCTTTGTTGGATCTTTAGGTTCTTCCACTGCTTTCTCTTTCCTCTAAGAGTTTACAAACTCTTCGTCAAGAATACAATTATCCTTTATACATCTCCTCTAGCTGCCATCACTACTATCGAACCTTCCATGTTTGTTTCAACAAATTCTTATAACCAGAGTTAAATAAAACATAAATCAGTCCATACCTTTAAGACTTTTCCACTTGTATAGTTGGATGAAAACATCTCCATGTCTGCAATTCTTGATTTAAATCAATTCTGAATACTCTCACCTAGCCAACCCTCTCAACACATTTGTTAGTCTTCAATTTTAGCATAAATTGAAAATCAGAATTTGATTTACCTCTTGGCTCTGATCCGAGCTCTATCAATATTCGCATAGAATCTTCTATGCTATGCTACCTTTACGCAGAATTCCTTTTCTGCTCTAATACCACTTGATGGTATTAGCATGAGTACTCATAGAAACATATCAAACTTATGCTCTTATATCTCACTTGATGTAGAGCACTAAACCTACAATATATTATTTCTCTGATACCACATGATGCACTGGGGAACCCCAAATCCCCATATCCCAACTCCTCTCCCCAGGATATAGTTTTCTCTACATTTAGAAAACCTCTAAATTTGGTTTCTAGGAAAAATATTTCTTCTGTGTGTCTGAGTCAACCTCAACTATTTCGATCTGCAAAATTGATATCGCAATTGTCTTTCTGCAAGACAATTCCTTTCACAAAATAGATTTTCACAAGCTTACTTCTGCAACCTTATTCTTTCCACAACTCAATAATTCCACAATTGAGTTTCCACAACTTAGTTTCCGCAACAACCTTCTCGCAAGCTCCTTTCCGCAATTGCAGATTGTGGGTTGCGCGTATGCAATTTCTAGTTTCCAAAACTGACTTCCACAATCATGTGGCCACAACAGTCCTTTCCACAATTAGATTGTGGATTGCAGATTGTGGATCCACCTTCCCACTTTTCCCGAAATGGGCTTCCGCAATTTTCCTTCAGCAAGTCTCTTTCTGTAGTCAGGTTGCGGATTTCAAATTGCAGATGTACCTTCAACTTTTCCTGAAATGGGATTCTACAATTTCCTTCCGCAAATCTATTTCTGTAACATCTGAGAGCTAGAATGTTGGACTAGAATTCACTTTTACTAACAGTCTTTGTATTTTGAAAATTTATGGTGTCAAAATTCTTATTGTTTAAAAATTTGTTCAACTGGTTTCTCTGTGGTGGTGGCTTGAAGCCTTTCTTTCTGTAGTAAGAAAATATATGTTTAACCTCACAAACACTATTTTTATTTTCAGATCTATTTTGACTTCATTCATAACACAATATATCTTTATATAAATATTCATCTAGTTGTTTTGGTGCATCAAACTCAATATTGTTTGCATAGTGTGTTGGGAGACAACTTAGAAACCGTTGAATTTTGATTTTCTCCTCTTTGATATAAGGGATATAGTGCAACAAATCTTAGAACTTATTAATTTAGTTGTCCATGTTCTTGGATGCCGTTTTCAGTTGATGAGATTATTTTATTTTCCTATCATAAAACTTTTCATATAAATACTTTTCCGTAAATAATTTATTGAATTCTTTATATTGAACTTTGTTTTCCTTGAAGTTCCTTATCATTTTCAAATCTCTTGTTAAGCCCTTAATGATGGTACATTGCACCATATAGTGTGGCACATTACTCCCTATATTGTTGTGCATTACATATTATTTATGTAGGCTTGGGTATATTAGTGGGTCTATTAGTTGTTATTGTACACCTTTATCTCCTATATACAGGAAGGAGATATTCTCATTTTAGTCATCGTAGTATCTTATCTTGTCTTGTGTACTTAGTACATTGTGTAAGGAGGTTCCTCCCTCGAAGAGGATTTATATTTATATTTTATTTATTATTAAGTTGTGGATTACTCTCTTATTGTCTATTTCTGCTCTTTTTATACTATATATGGGACTTGGTTGCATAACATTTGGTATCATATCTCTTTCCTTGGGACTGGATTCTGCAAAACGATTCATCTTGGAACTTTTTCTACAACTATTTTTTATACAAGGATTTAGAGATTGAGGTTAAAACCCCACTTCCAAAATAGGCTGAAATATCTCTAGTCCAAAATTCGAATCCTGATCCATTACATTTTCAAAGATAATTACAGAGGAAGATAGGGGTTTTTACTAGTCCTACAACTATTCTAAACATGTGTTCTTGGGAAAAATGTCATATCTGAGAAATCCAAGATACAAATTGAGTGAGACCAGTTGAATCTAAAATAAGATGGAACAAGGTATCTGTGGTAGAAGCTTCAACTACAGAAACAAAACAGTGGACACATGTCATACATTACAAGTGAGTTCTTCTGGATATAGGCCAAAAATAAGAATCTTTGGTGTCTTTTCAATAACGTTTTGTTGGATCATCAAAATTAGGTTAGACCTGCAGCATTGGAAAGAGGATAGATCAGGGTACCACAGGACAAATATTTAGAATCATGGGAGTTGAAATTCAAAATTTACCTCAGTTACAAGTCGGCCCTAAAACAGTCTTCCAATCAGGGTTTGAAAAAGGTACGTCATTTTGCATTTGAATAGCTTTTAGTAGAAGGATCTATTTTTGATAAACCCTTTTCTTGTTCAAAATTCCACCAAAAGGAAGTATAAATATTCACACTCCACTCAAACCCCCAGAGGATTCATCCCCGACATACGAGGAAATGGAAGACATTTCTCTTAGAGTGTCCAAGTTGGAAGATATGATTAAAGGAAATGTGAAAATTGATTACTTTGATAAATTGGAAAAGAAGATGGCTACTAAAGAGTATCTCAAAGGGATGGATAATAAAGAGTATCTTCAAGACTTGAAGGATTTTATGCATGATATAAAAAATAACTTTATTCCTCAATTATCTACTCAAGAAGGGGATACGGAGGAAAAACATGACTTATTCCAGCCACGTCTCAAGAAACTTGAAAAACGATTGGAGAGTAGAAGTTGGAGTTCTCAAAAGTTGATGTCTCACTACAACATCATGGGTTCAATTCATGTCCAAGAAACTACTTTATCCCCAATATTGACATAATAAATTTTGATGGCAAGGATCCAATCACGTGGATTTTTCTGATCGAGTATTTCTTTGATCTACACCAGGTGCCCACTATGCAAAAGGTAACTATTGAATCCTTGTATTTAGAACCTGATCAATTTGTATGGTACCAATGGATTTGTGACCGTAAAAGGGATTCTATTATATCTTGGTCTATATTCATAGAAGAATTGATTGCACATTATGGGGATATAAATAGCAACACCTTCTTCAGTCAGTTGGTAAATCTCAAGCAAAAAGGTTCAGTTACATAGCAGATCAAGCAATTTCAGCAGCTAAGTCTCAGAGTGAAGAATATTTCAAAAGATAATTTGTTAGATCTCTTTATTGGAACCTTGAAATATAACATTCAACATGAGGTGTGTCTCTTTGAACCATCATTTTTAGAGAAGGATTTCATGATGGAAAGGAATGTGGAAAATAAAAATATGGCAATGACTACTAAAAAGGCCTTCTCCAACACACTTAGAGAAAATAATGTTCCTTATTCTAACTCACCACAAAGGTTGACACCCCAACAACTAGATGAAAGAAGAACAAAAGGATTATGTTTTAATTGTGACAACAATTATAGTAAGGGACATAAGTGCAACGAGAATACATTATTCTACATAGATTGTGAAGAGGAAGAACCAAAATAAGAGGAAGCATCTCAATAAGAGGCAACTTCAGAAGAAATAGAAGAGGCTACTTCAGAAGAAATTACTCCCACTGTATCTTGTCATACATTGGCTGGAATTAGCACTCCTCAAACTCTCAATATAGAAGGATACATAAAAAAGAAGAAGGTAACCTTGTAGATTGATTTTGGTAGCACTCATAATTTAACTCCTTGTAAATTAGCCAAAGTTCTTAATTGCTTTGTTTATCTAGCACCAGAGTTTCAAGTAATGATTGTAGATGGAGGAACTATACATTTCTCAGGGAAATGGCATAATATAAATCTGGCTATGGGGGAATATGTATTGAATAGTCCAATGATTGCTATCCCAATAGGGGATGTTGATGTTGTCTTAGGTGTCCAATGGTTACAATCATTGGGAACAATGGCTTTTAATTTTCAAAAAAAATTCATGAAATTTTAATGGGAAGGTAAAGAATATGAGTTAAATGGTATCACAGGAAAACAAAGCAAGGTGATAAGCTCTAATTGTATGAGAAAGTTGTTAAAAAAGAACATCAAGGTGTAGTTGCACAATTATACTCATTAGATGTTCAAACCTCAAAGTTCCCTATCTCCCCGGATCTCCAAAGGGTCATTAATAAGCATTCCAAGGTATTTGAAGACATTCCCAAAGTTATTCCACCTATTCGTGACTTTGATAATGCTATCCACTTAATTCCAAGAAGTGTTCCTCCTAACATCATACCTTACCAATATCCCTATAGCCAAAGAGTGAAATTGAGCGTATGGTGGTTGAAATGTTAGAGGCTGGCATAATTAGGCCTAGACAAAGTTCTTACTCTACACCAGTGGTAATGGTACCCAAGCCAGATGGATAATGGCATATGTGTCCTGATTATAGAGAGATCAACAAGAGCATCATTAAAGATAAGTTTCCCATTCTCGTCATTGATGAATTGTTAGACAAATTACATGGAGTAGTTGTCTTCACAAAGTTGGATCTTCATTCTGGGTATCATCAGATTCGAATGAAGGATGAAGACATCCCCAAAACAACATTTGGAGCTCATGAAGGTCACTATGAATTTTTTGTCATGCCATTTTTTCTAACAAATGCACCTTCCACATTTTAAGGTTTAATGAATTCTTTTTTCAAGCCTTTCCGTAGAAAATTTGTGTTGGTATTCTTTAATGATATACTAATCTATAACAAGTCTTGGGAAGAACATGTTCAACATTTTGATATGGTACTACAACTACTAAAGGAGAAAGAACTATATACAAAACCCTCAAATGTTTCTTTGGGATAAAGGAGGTAGAGTATTTGGGTCATATTGTCTCTCATAAAGGTGTCAAGGTATACCCTAAAAAAATTAAATCCATGACGGACTGACCGATTCCCAAAACCGTGAAGAATCTTTAAGGATTCTTAGGTTTGACAGGGTACTACCACAATTTTGTTCAGAACTATGATAGAAGCTCCTCTAACATCGTTACTAAAGAAGGATGCATTTTCTTGGACTCCATAAGAAACTCAATCCTTTCAACAACTTAAAGAGGTCATGTGTAAAGATCATGTTTTGGCGACACCAGACTTCACAAAAACCTTTATTATGGAATGTGATGCTTCAGGAAATGGAATTGGTGTTGTACTAATGCAAGAAGGACACCCTCTTGCCTTCACAAGTCATCCAATCAAGGGAAAGAACTTTAAAAACCCATTTATGAGAAGGAAATGTTGGAAAAACTACATGCCTTGATGAAATGGCGTCCCTACCATATAGGGATGCATTTCAAGGTTAAAAATGATCATGATAGCCTTAAATACTTCTTGGAACAAAGGCTATCTTTAGAAGAGAAACAAAAATGGGTAACAAAGATGTTGGGATATGACTTTTTAATCATCTACAAAAAGGGGAAGAAAAATGTTGTCGCAGATGCACTCTCTAGGAAAGATGAGGATGTTGAAGCATTACTCTATGCTATTTCAATCATCCAACCAGATTGGATAGCCGAAGCAATGGACGAATGGAAAAATGATGGAAAAATATGGACATTTATTCAAAAGATGTAGCAGGATCCCAGTGCCTCTAATACATTTAGGTGAAAATATGGCTTGCTATGGTACAAGGATCGCTTATATCTTGGTAAGAGTTCCAACTCAAGCAAAAGGTACTTTCTTCTATCCACTCAGGTACTTTCTTCTTTCGACTTTTGGTTTTCCAACAAAATAAAGTGGACACAATTAAGACCCTTGGTCTCCTACAACCACTTCCATTCCAAGCCAAAGGTGTATAGAGGCCTCGATGGATTTTATCATGGGTTTACCAAAGTATGAAAGAAAGAGTGTCATCATGGTGGTTCTTGATAGACTTACTAAATATGCACACTTGTGTGCACTATCTGACCCCTTCAAAGCAAGCACAGTCACCAATTATTTTATGGAAACAATAAAAAAACTACATGGTACTCCAAATATTATAGTAAGTGACAGGGATCCCATTTTCACTCCACTGATAGACAACTTTTACATTTAAATTGTAAATGGCCAAATGATCCTTCAACTTACTTCGATAGGAATATACCTGGAAATACTTGGACATTCCGAGCCACCATTATTCTTCCTTTTCACTGGCCTCTAACTTTCAATTGAAAGTTGGATCCTTGATCTTTTTAAACTATCCTTGTAGTCCTGAACTACTTAAGTGTTTAGAATTTGTGTTAGGATAGAGAGAGCATGTGTTAGAAGAACTACTCGTAGAATCATAAGATTTGTTTCCACATGAAGAGTTAGATTTATATTTAGAACTATGGTGAAATTTTGGTTCTTAGCTTTTAGTATGTTTCTCTTTGTGTGGATCTTTCACTACATTACTAGATGTATGTGA
Organism: Pseudotsuga menziesii; assembly: GCA_001517045.1. Lineage (NCBI taxonomy): Eukaryota > Viridiplantae > Streptophyta > Pinopsida > Pinales > Pinaceae > Pseudotsuga > Pseudotsuga menziesii. The sequence goes on along the minus strand of LPNX010217222.1, from coordinate 46,340 downwards.
TGGTTGTTGTTGGTTTTTTATTTTAGTCAAATTTTGTAGTAGAAAAACATTTTGTTCCTACTTCTCTTCTTTCTCTTTCATCTTTTATTAACCTTAAATATTTGGATTTCATCTCTTAAGCTCTACATGTTTTTCAACATTTCAAAAGGAGTAATAATTTTTTTTTCATCATTTAAATCTAACTAGGTTTCACCTTCTTATCATGGAGGATTTAGGTTTCCTTTTTTGCTAGAATTTACTTCCACGGTCATCTTTTCTTGATTATGATATTGTTGTGCTGGATTTCGTAGCTGATATATAAGTTCTTCTTGGGTAGCCAAAGCTTCCCAATTTCTTTCCAATTCATCTCCTGTTCTTGTTGTGTTGAAATCCAAATTAAACAGTTGTCATTGAATTGAAGTATGATTTCCCAAAACAATTTGCAGATTTGGTTGCACTTGTGTTGAAAACATCATATACTACCCAGTGTGAAAAGAAATTGTTTGTTAGTGTAATTTCATATTTAAATTTTCATTTCGTGGATAAGCCCATAGGCCACAAAGTGTTGTAACTCTATTTTGATACCATTTGTAACAACTCAAAAATCACAAAAAAAAATTATAACTTTGTCAATCGACAAAATCATCCAAATTTCTTTACACTCTAAGCATAGTACAATGCATTAAGAAACTCAATGAGTCGTTTTTGACATTACTAAAATAATTTTTCAGATTACATTGAAAGTGATGCGAAGGAGTCATGTCTAAAATAGTCACGAGTTTTGACCCAGGGTTGGGACAACCAGAATCGACCTCCCCAGCCACCCCACCTATAAGAGGAACCCCAACATTACTATAATCTATGGGTTAATACTTAACCCATAAATTCTAGTAATGTAGATGTTCCTCTTGTAGGTGGGGTGACATTACTAGAATCTACGGGTTAATACTTAATCACATTTCCATATTCTTACCCGTAATTCTAGTTTTGTAATATATACAATCAAAATAGTACCCTCTTTAAGCTTATGCCAGTATTATTTCTTCCAACATGCTTAACATTTTTTTGCATTCCTTTGACATTGAATATAAATATTTAATATCTTCTAGCTTCACATATTCATGGTAAAACTCATATGAATCCTAAACATGTAACCACATATTTACATGTATTAATATGTATTTTATTTAATACATATGTATATACCTACACACACATATATAATGGTTAAAATCCAAATATAATTCAAACATCTTCATTATAATGCTTACCAACACAATATATATAAAGTCCAAACATGGACTAATCAATGACTATACCAAGTTGTGACTCTACATATCCATAAGTTTAACATTATAATCATGGTATGTTGGATCACTTAGACTATACAATACTAGGCCTATGACTAGAGGCTAGTCATGGCCCCAAGTAACTATATATATATATATATATATATATATATATATATATATATATATAATGCAGGGAATGCAAGAATGAATGCTTAGGTCTAAGGCCGTGGGGAGGTGCCTAGTGACCTTAACCCACTCCATCCATGGTAAACAATTTGATGGTCATTCGACATGGTGTTGTAACCTATACGAAGGAGGGTTTATGCCTCCTCCTAACAACTCTAACTAACATATTCAATTCAATAGGGATGGTTCTTTGTTTTAAAAACATTGTGGTGTGGGCCATGAACACCAACAAATAATCCTATCAAATGTATTGCAACATAAATGAACCGGTACAATGCTTTAGAAATAATGCACTCAGGTTAAGTCTCAAGTTCTACATTCATTTCTTTGTTTGCAAGTTTGTGGTGAAGGTTTTGCCTACTCCAAGAGGGTTTGGAGGTTAGACCCTTCTTTTCTCCATGGAATTTTCATATCAAGGTTTGAACTCGACCCTTATGTGGCATGAAGAAACTATTTAGCATACGCAACAACTAGTACTTTGGTCCAAATGCTCGAACTATGTCTTAACTTGAAGGTTTTCGAAGATGAATGTTGATTGTTTCCTTTGAGAAGAGATGAAACCTCTTGTATCTCCATCTAGGGTAGTCATGCATCCCTCATCCTTCAGGTAAATATTAATCAAACCCTCACATCATTTGTTGGTTATCATTTCTTGTTTCTATTTATAAATTATAAATGTATATTGATTAAACGTTGCTAGTGTTTGCTTCCATAGGTAGTGTTGGGATCCTATAGTGAATAATGCGTAATAATCCATCACTCAGGTTGTCGCCACAAAAGAAAATGCCAAGAATGGTTTTCATGTAGGACTACCATTATGGTTCTAGGTATTTAACAACAAAGGTTAGAAAGGATATTAGTCCTTGCACTTATCGTGCTTAAGCTGAGAAGGCCCACAAGGGAGACCAAGCCCTTGGTCTTTCGAACCCTTCCTTTATAGTAACAAGTTTAATTAAAAGCATATTTATATACGTGAACTTTGTCACATGGGGTTTCAACCCTTCGTATCCATTGTTTATGGTGTTAATGAGATCGAACCTGATGAAGCATTTGATATTTTCGATATGAATAAATAGATGCTTGTGTCCATACATTATTCTAATATTATTTCTCTTCATAAAGATATTTGCTTATAGAACAAGGAAAGTTGTTGAAGGCAACAAGTCCCTACCTACAACATTTTAACAACTTGCAGAAAATGCTTACATCTTCCCCCAAGAGACTACATAAAGTAACTGTTGCATGCATTGAGGTTCTTACCTAGTTACCTAACCAAGTGGCTCACTGCGATAAACATCCCTTGAAGATATTTTGATTTTGCACGTTAACATAAATTCTTATTTTCTTTTGAAATATGCGACAAGAAGGGGCTCAAATACAAGGGCAAAGTTATAAGTGTTGTGGATGCTACTAAGAAGTGCTCATTTAAATTGTTTCTCAAAGATACATGTTCCTAGGGATTTAAATGTAGGAATCGATTAGGCTTTGAAAAAATACAAGATATATATTATTAGGCTGAGATCTCTGATGTAATTAGAGAATCGTTTTTTGCATAAGCAACATGCCATCATGCCTTGAATTCCAATTCAGGTCACGTGCCCCTAAGTTTAGCTTGATGGCTGCTTTTGAGAAATTGCAATGAAGTTATTGAACATAAATGGAGTGTCTGGATCAGCTAGATGGAAGGCCTGCAACCATTGTTGGTGTTACAGAATATGTATCTATCTGTATGAATTATGAAAGCAAGACATCGTTTGATTCAGAGGATTAATAGACGTTTAGCCACCACATGATGCAATTTATTCTATAAGAGTATTTAAACAATCATGTGCAATTGGTCTGGAATGCAAATTAAGCAACATTTG
>LPNX010217222.1:20000-41660 GCA_001517045.1 Pseudotsuga menziesii | reverse complement strand
TATATATAATGATTTTTTCTTCTGAAGAGGATGATTTTCATTTTTTTATTGAAATTTACTTAGAATATAGTTTGGTTAATTAAAAAAAAATGCTTAACGTAATTTTTATATGTTAAAGTGTCAATGTTTTGTGATTTTGAGTTTAGGTAAATAAAAACTAAATAGACCAAAGCATGATTGTGAATTATAGTACTGAATGCAAAGCATCAAAGCAATTTTAGCATGATAGTGCAATCTATTTCCAATATTAAGATAAATTTGTGAGAGCACTATACAGAAAGGAACTATACACAAAAGAGATTTAATTGTCAAGTTTGGCACGGAAGTTGACAACAGCAACTAGAAAGTCACCATCTGGAAGCCATGTAGGATGGGGACTCCATCCAATATTCGACACTCTAAGGGCTTTATTGAGTTCAACCACAGGTTCTGTGCATAAAGGTATCACATTGTGTTGGTGTCTGCATGTAAATTACTATGACAAGTGGATGTTTGCATGCTCCTGAAGCCTAAGTCTAAATCAACTCCTCATTTACGTCATAGTGATAATACAAACAAAAGACTTCCATGTGAACCAGCCTGAAACTCATTTGTGATAGACAATATTGATCAAGAAAGTGTTTCTTTACGGTTCAAACTAATACGCTCTGACTGGCAAGGAAGTGAACACACTCCAATCTACCCCTCAATGGATTGGAACTGATTGATACGCTTTGCTACTGATGCTTTGTTACTGATACACTAAGTCTTATCGAACCCCTCTATGTTGTACCTGCTCCCATCAATACGATACGCCAGGCCACTACTACACTCTATTTTTATAGGCTCTTATAAGTGCTTTTGACTGGCTTGAATGCTATGAAAGATAAGACTGGAAAGAGAGGATTCACCGGCTGTCCTGGATTTCAAGTATTTTTTGAAAGGTTTAAGGAAGTGTAACGTACTGGCAATTTTGGGATTTTTTAGCAACAACATCCATTACTATTTTCCATAACCGTGTAGGATAACTCAAGTCCTGTCACTTCTCCACATTCCTCCGGGTCCATATCAAATTTTCATTGTACCAAAGGTAATCTTTTTGGAACCATAGCTACAACACCAGCTTCCACAACAAGAGGTAGGCAATTATTCAAACAACAACGGGGTTGTGTTTCTGATGTGTAACTGTGATCAAGCCATGTAAAGGTTGTGTTGTAATTGACCAAGGGCATAGTATAAGCAAGAAGAAGCATTTTCAGCTCAGGTCAGAAGCTGTTGTTCTTTCTCTTATCGTGAATATCTCTTGAGAACAAGAAGATGGTTATTATTCTATTAAGAGAGAGTGTATTTGAAATAATGCTCTTTTTACAAATTTGTATGTTGTAGCATAGGTACAAAAGATATGCCTCCTCTCAACTGAAGCAACATCAATTATTGAAATAGCCCAAAATATCTACAACTAATAATTTCTTTTTACTCTTTCAGTTAGAACAGAGACCTTCTATGGAATTGCATGCCTAGAGGTTGTAATTGTGATGGTTGAAATTGTTCTATTCGACTCGACACACTACACCATTCCCGAGGGGAAGAGAGCCGTCGAGCTTCTTTCCGGCAAAGAAGGTATAATCTCAGAGATGGTGGATACAGATCCCAGGAGAAAATATACAATGAGTTTTCTGTTGGGAGAGGCCAATGATGCCTGCCAGGAACCAATGGCGGTCATGGATTTTGCCGCAAATGAATCGGATAGTTTCCACTTCAATACCCCTTCGATAAGAGACAAATAAGAGCCTAATAATGTGACATTCACAGCGAAGGCCGCACGGACCCGCATTGCATTCTTCAGTTTATATTATAATACAAGGATTAGAGATCAGAGTTCTCTGTGCGGTCCAAATATTGATATAAATATGCTTCTACCGAATTTCTATACAGGGGGTTTTAGTATCAAAAGTTGGATTGAAGGATTTGTTGTTTATGTATTAAAAGTTGGTTTGAGGGATTTGCAAACCTAGAAGATGAGAGGAAATGAAGCATTTTTGTAGAGGAATGTAGGAACAGGAGGTTCGCTGAGCTCATTCTCTGATAGGTATCTCATTTATGTGAATTTTTTTTTTCTTCAAAACTGCTTAGAGTCCTTCAAAGTTTAAATTATCCATTGCAATTTGCAAATTTTCTTAGTGTAAAAGACTATATTGGTTGGAATTGATAGAGGCTTACCTATTAATTAATCATCAAAGATTCCTAAGGACTCTTAGACTGAGAGAAATATTTGACTATGTTTTCGCTCAACGCAGCAGTTTGAAGGCTTTAACGTAGCAGCTCGAAGCTCAGCAGAGTCTAGATGCTCAGATTGTGTTCAACCAGACACCGCATTCAGCAGAGTCTAGATGCTCAGACTGTGTTCTCTTTCAACTTAGCAGCATGCTCAGACTGTGCTCTCTTTCAACTTAGTAGCTTGAAGGATTCAACGTAGCAGCTAGAAGCTAGACACCGCATTCAGCAGTCTATTAGTATGAGGCATTCAACAGTCTATTAGTATGACGTATGGCCATGTAGTGATAGAAATTTATGCAGGTGGCCAACATGCCAAGAGCCACAATAACTTGAAGTAAAAAGTAGTAGTATCGATATCCAAACATGAAGTAAAAAGTAGTAGTATTGATATGCAAACATTAACTGCTTGAGAAGTAATGTTAACCAAATCTAACATTATTTCACCTTTCCATATGTTTTGGATGTTTCGTAATTTTAATCCAATCTTTTAAATGAAAGATGATATTAAATTGTCCTTGGATTTCTCCTTTGCCTCGATAAAAGGCCAAATAAGAGGTAGAAGTTTGTGATTTGTGGACAAAACGGTGTACTAAATACAAGGAAGTGTGATTTGTGGACACAACCGTGTATTAAATACAAAGAGGCAAAAAAATTGTTTTTTATTAGTTTTTAATAAAAACTTAGGAAAAAAAGTGCATAGAGTTATGTGAAGATTAATGAAAATGACGGCAACCCGAATCATATAGTCCCTGCTAGCTTGAAAGGCAGGGACTAATAAGATGCTATTTATTGTAGAAACAATATACAAGTGTATGTATTTAATCATTCCTCTTTTATATGTTAACAATGAGATGAGTAAACATATTTGTTTATAGAATGGTAATAGTTAAAAATATATATATAGACAATGAATGGAATGTTTTTATGATTTATGTACTTTTGTTTATAAAATAGTGAGATTGTAAAATAGTTAGACTCATGTTAACAGTGAGATGAGTAAACATATTTGCTTATAAAATAGTGTATATATATATATATATATATATATATGAATAGAAGTCAAATGAGTAAACATATTTGTTTATAAAATGGTATATATATGAATGGAATGTTCTTAGGTAGATTGTAAAATAGTTAGACTTTATTTATAGAAGTGTTTGATTCTTTTATTTTGTTTATTTAGTGTAGACAATAGAAAACATAAGATGACTTTTATTTTTTTAACATATAAAAAATGAAAAATATTTGAAGATTTCTAATACATAAATATATATAGATAACATATTGGGTATAGTATCTTTTTTGTAATTACTAAATTATTTTTAAATATTTAAACATTTAAATAAAAAATAATTATTTTAGTTATGTTATTAGGATAAATAAATAAACAACTAGAATAATTCTAACTCTTGTTATAATAGTAAGTAAATGACTATTACAATTATCCTATATTTATTTACTATATTAGATAGAAAATTGGCAATAAAAGAGTATTATATTTCTGTTTACAATGTAAAAGATCAACAACAATGAGTTATGTTTACAAATAAAAGATTAATATGAACTATTTCTATTTGCATAACTGACTTGTACAAGAACTATATAAAGTTTAAACAAAATATAAACAAATCCTATAGTAAGGTTATTTGAAAGGTTAGACATAAAATATATGAATAAGAAAGATTATGTTAATAACATCTTAAATAACATTGTACACGATAACAAAGAAATATCCATAGCGGATTTATATACATAAGAATAGTTAACTACATCCGTAAGTTCTTTTATCAATAAGTGATACACATTAAATTTGAAACAAGTAGTCTTTGTTTTCAAGAAGACTAGTACAAAGAACATAAATACTATCTATACTAACTAATACATAAAATGACCAAGAAGTAAAACTAGTTTAAGATAGATATAAATGAATAACAATAAATAAATATGTATCTTCTTGACAATCCAACTTGTTACAGAAACAATCTCATTCCGCCAAACCATAGATTTACAAGAACTCGTCATCTTTTAGACCTTGTAGAATGACCTTTGAGCTAGGACATGCAAGCTATGAGATAATGACACACGGCGAATGTTTGGAGTGTTTGAATATTTCTTACTATATACTTTCCAATAAGACCTATTTAATTGGCTATGTGGCCCGTATATAATATTCAATCAACCATATCTAGGATATCGCATCCAAGCCACAAAACTCATTTGGGATGTCCACAAACACTTTCATCTTGTTCTTACTGAGTGCTCAATAAGAAACCGTGTTGGACCTATACCATGGCAATGAGTGGACTTACCTCCTACTGTCCCTTTTATCTACCATTCATTCATTACTTCATTACAATTTTTTCCATAATGTCTCCACTCTCTTTTCACTGGTTTCTTGTTGCAAAAATAATGAATCTCCTAGGAAAATAATGAGCAACACTATTTCCTTTCTTTTATATTTTATTGTTCAAGGAAAAGTAATTAGGTTTTCTTTTAATTTACCATATTTATTTTAATTCATAGTTCTTTATTTTTCCCAACTTAGACTTAGTTCCTCTTCTTAAGTTTTCACATATTCTTTGAATTCGTATCCCCTGGTAAACTTGGTCTCTCTTGTAACAAGTTGTTCCATAAAAAGTTGGATGTCAAAATAATAGTATCACTTTAATCAAATAAAGTATCATTTGTCCATGATGTCTAGAGTTACAACTCTAGCACCAAAATTTATATGTTCAAGTCCTCCTGACTTATTCAACTAGGGTACAACTTTGGGACATTACAATAAGACAAGGGCTATAGAGAACCCATTCAAAGTACATAAGTATAATTAAAGACAAATAATGTCTAAAAATCTATGAGGGAACAATTGCACCATGAGAGGATTCAAATCTCAACAATAAAAACCCTATTAAACAATAACGAGCCCGAGATTTGAAAAGAGCTATCTCAAACGAATCTCAAACTCATGTCTCCAAATAACTATTGAATGCAAACAAATATAAGGAATTGTAAGTAAAGTTGGATCATTGTAATCAACACTTCCAAAAATATTTAGGAAGCGATCTGAAGGGATGGTCCCACCAAACGACATGTTGTTTTGCGTCGAGAGACGCTCTACAACCGAGTATGGGGGAGATCTTGTAACGTAACGTTCTGTAACATTCCTCATGTAAATGTTGGCTATAAATATTATGAGGGAGATGTTGTAACGTTATGTAACGTTCCTCATGTAAAGGTCGGATATAAACCCAAGCTCCAAATATGAGGAAAATGTTGTAAAGTTCCGATTATGGGGGAGATGTTGTAACGTCACTTTTTATTTGCCCATTATGATGTAGATGTTGTAATGTTACTTTTTACTTCTAAAAAGTAAAAAGTAATAAATTTAAATTTAAAAAGTAATCCATTTATTGGTTTTGTCAACAATTAAGTAAAAAGTAATAAATAAATATTTTAATTATCCGTCAAAATAAACCCATAACAGCAATATATAAATTAGGTTAGACACAAGAACATAAAAAGCTCCTTCACTGAGGGATCAATGAGATGAATCTGACTAACAATAAAACCTTGTCTCAGCACCGTCACCATCCCTATCTCAGGTCCCTGCAATCACCCAAACAATGAAAGAGATCCAACAAAACTTTTTAAAAAAATCGCTAAAACTCTAATAAATTATTTACCTTCTATTTATGTCATAGGATGCAATGCGGATTTCTTGCATTTATAGAAATCATTCCCGTGCAGCCTCATCATAGTTTTCTAAAGAGGAATCAACATGTCAGCAATGATGATCTAAAATAACTTTTTAACTAGAGTAGATTTTTACTTTTTTAACGTTTTGAATCTAAAAATTGTTTAAAAACCTTATCGCTGGGTAGTATTGCCCATAGAAACATTTTTGACTAAGAATTTGTTTCAAATCTTAATTGTTGGGCAACGTGTTTCCCATGCAAAACATTTTGAATGTAAAAGTTGTTTAAAAACCCTATCGCTAGGTAGTATTGATCATACAAACGTTTTTGACTGAGAATTTGTTTCAACTCATAATTCGCAGTCATAATAAGGAAGAGTAGATTTAGATTATCATTACCGACATCTTTTTATTTTGATAATCAAGATGTCAGCAATGATAATCTAAAATAAATTTTTGATTCGACCATATGCAAGGCCTCCTAAACAAGCGCGCAAGGCTTCTTAAACAACCCATGGTAAATTGCACTCAAGGAGATTTGTTAGATTTTTTTACCAAATTTCAATTAAAAATAGAGAAAATAAAAAATAAACTACTCCTAAAAAATTATAAAATTTCAAAATATATATTATTTCAAACACTAATCAATACCTTCATTTGAAAGGTTTCCTAATCAATCCTTGGTAAATTGCACTCAAAGAGATTTGTTAATTTTTTTTACCAAATTTCAATTAAAAATAAAGAAAATAAAAAATAAACTACTGCTAAAAAAATTATAAAATTTCAAAAAATATATTATTTCAAATACTAATCAATACCTTCATTTCCCAAGATTGTTGTTCCATGAACATTGTGCAAACCTCCTTGAGTGCAATACTTGAGAAGAGGTTTGCACCTCGGGAGATTTGATCCCTCTCAGCGCTTGATAGAGCCTTGGATTTGGATCTAGGCTGGTTTACAAAAGAGTCACACATGTCTAGGACCTTATACAAGAACTGGAACACTAGAATCACCAATGTGTATGATGTCAAGCATGTGAGAATCCAACCAAGTCAAGGAGTGATGATGACTCCTCTTTCTTAGTCTAAGATGACCCATCAATGTTGTAAATGGGACCAAGGTACAAAAATCCTCTAGATCAAGCCTTTAGAATAGGTTGTTGCAATTGATTCGCTAGAGTCAAAGTTATAAGGAAACCCTTGAGAAATATAATACATAATGTAGCAAACAAGACTAACTATAATTGAGACAATAATGAACAAGAAAATATGATGAAAGACGAACTCAAAACTTCCCTTGTTCACAACATAAGAACAAGAGTGAGATAACAACAATGAAATATAAAGTCACACATAATGATACACAAAATTCAAATTTGTACTACAAACAATGAAATATAAAGTTACAAATTTGTACTACAAACTCATCATTTTCTTATCATTTTCAACATAGATGTGTCTAGAATGAAAAACAATTAGTAAGATATTTAAAAGTATTGATCTATATTCTTAGAAAATTTGAAAGCCTTCAAAGATATGTCACATATATTTGGAAAGAAAATTTTGACAAACAATAACCTCTCTATGTTCACCTTTAAATCAACATTAGGTAAACAACTCTTAAAAGTGGCATAGACATTTATAAAGATCATAAAATTTGGATCCTTCTATTATGGCTCACTTGACCTAAGAAGAGCAAGGACCTAAGCACTACCCATTTGACTATCTATATAAACCACCTTTTTTTTCCGGAATTTCTCACATTGATGAGGTGGTTAACTAAGATATATATATATAGTTTGTAGAGTTTGACAAATTATATATATATATAATTTATCAATCTCTACAAACTAAAAAACATAGGAATAACAGAAATGAGTCACATTATATCTTTCCTACACATTATGATTATGGTTTAAAAATTGTAACAAATTTGAGTGTTTAACAATCTTCATGCTCCATGTATGTATAATATATTTAAAATTATCATCAATTTGTTTGATAGGTATGTTAAATCTCAAATCCAAAATTTGTTCCCAACTCAGTGACATGGACTACACTCATGATTTTCCCTTAAGAAAATTATATTATAAATCCAAATAGTCAAACATCCAATACAATACATTACCGAAATGCCCCCACCACCATAAAAGTTGTTTGTGGTAAAATGTTGATTGAAGTTGACACTAATACCTCGAGCGTAATTCACTGTGAGGAGGATAACATAATAACAACTCAACTAATTCACAAATAAGGAAACCAAAGCCGCTTTTCCGTTACAAATTCCAACCGGTCAGCCATCAGCAAGATGATGATTTCACACCCGACACGGTGCGTGGTGCCCTAATGTCTAGGGACCCATATAGAGCCTTCATTCGGCTGGTGCTCATGACCACCAACCTTTTGCTTTTCTCGTTTGAACATTGTTGTGTTGTAGAAGCTGGTAGGTAAAGTTGTACGCTTTGTATTTCATATTTTGTATGATAATGATACAAATTATCAAAGATTCATCTTTGTCTTATGTATATAAATTTTGATTTTGATATTCCATTCAATTATTTCTACGTCATGGACCCCATGATAGATAATGGTTGGTTGCTACTAAATCTTCCTCACCACTCTTTTCAATCGACACACATCCATGGAGGAATCCACATGATTGTAGTAAAAGTAAATAAAAGTGGTAGTAGAGTATATTAGGATAGTGGCAAGCCACCCACCATGACAGTCATGATTGTGAGATGAGATGTGTATGTAGGAGATGATTTGACTAATAATGATAATAGTTAATTTTTATTGAGATCAACTTTGGTTTATTAAACTTTAAGAAAAAAAAATGAATTATTTGGTTTCCTGTGAAATTTTATTCGTGTGTTCAAAAAGCTTAGAAACAAGTGTTCATAGGTCACCATAGTTTTGACATGTTAGAAGGTTAGGATAATATGTATTGTAACAAGGTTTATTACTAATAATGATAATAGTTAATTTTTATTGAGATCAACTTTGGTTTATTAAACTTTAAGAAAAAATAAATGAATTATTTGGTTTCCTGTGAAATTTTATTCGTGTGTTCAAAAAGCTTAGAAACAAGTGTTCATAGGTCACCATAGTTTTGATATGTTAGAAGGTTAGGATAATATTTATTGTAACAAGGTTTATGAAACTGTAATCTAATGTGGGGTAACGTAGGGTAGTCTAAGAGAAAGTGGCTTTCTCTCTCAACGTCTATAGTCTCACAAAGATGGTAAATCCTTTCCACCCACGATTTTCAAGTAATTGTTCAGCGACATATTTTATTTCGAAGCTAATGAAAGTTCATTTATCTTTGTTATATTAATTCTCTTTTTCAAATGAAGTGCATTACCATATCTACATAAGAGAACAGAGCTGATGGAGGCGGAAGGTTTCGTGGTGAATTAGGGTTGTAGGTTTTGGTCTGATTTCGCAGGTTTTGTGAAAGTTCAGACCCAGTACCTCCGCATTAGGGGAAGGGGGTATCGGTATGAGTGAGCACACAGATGGTGGGGAACATAAAGGAAAATCAGTAGTACAAGGCACATACCTCCACTCGGGGAAGGGAGGAGAAGGGACGAGCAGGATTATTAAAGAGCCAATCTTGATCGGGGATTCCAGGAAACCGGGTCACTGTGTGTCGAAATAAAAAGTGGTTCTGAAGCTATAGATCTGCTCGAACCGTGTTCAGGAGGATATCCAGTGCATGAAATAGCATTCCCTCATCGGTAAATTCGTTGGAAATTGATCGGCAGAGAAGACCCTGGTGTGGTGGATAAACACAACTTGGAAGCCTCAGGGCCATTATGACCTGCAATTGGTGGAAAAAGGTTTTTTCACGATTATCTTCTTCAATGAAGTGGATAGAACCGGAATCTTTGATAACATGCCTTACTTCTTCAACTCAAAAGGCCTTTTCCTCCAACCATGGAAAGAGCGTTCCAACCCAAACAAAGAAAACCTAACAATAGCCCCGGTCTAGATCCGACTGTATTCCTTACCCTCTGAATACCAGAAAGAAGGAATCCTCACAAATATTGGTAATACCCTGGGAATATTTGTAAAAGTAACAGAACAAACCAAATATATGTGACACACTTCTTATGCCACGATATGCCTTTACCTGGACATATCTAAGGATATATCCGATGGGATAGAGTTATCTTGGGATGACAAGGAATGGTTCCAAGCGATAGACTATGAACAAATCCCTTTTAGATGCATGCGCTGCCATGATCATGGGAATATTTTCTTCGATTGTCCTCAAAACAAAAAACCCGAAGGAAATAAGGATCAAGAAAGACAAGATGAAGAAGGTTTCACCAAAGTAGCAACTAAGAAACTATCGTCAAAGAAAGTAGTCGGTCTAGAGATTCAAAAGGAAGTACAGACTCGCAACTGGTTTGAATCCCTTCAAACAGTCAAGTTGGTTGAAACCCAGATAGAAGGGAAGCTCCTAGAACACCAAGATCTAGATCCACCCCCATCTCCGAAAGTACAGATCCAAGAAGTCACTAAGGAAACAAATAGGGAAGAGAACCCACCTCTAGAGCACGAAGGGGAAGAGATGCAAATAGGGGAACTAGACTTAGAAGGATTGGATGTGGCATGTTCAGCTAAAATCCCGAATCACATTCCTCCACAATAGGTCTTCCTTCTGAAGAAATCCATCATAAAGAACAAAACCCTTAAGCACTTGGGAATAGCATCAAAATATCTCAAGGACCAGGATGGGAAAAATAAAGGCAGAAGAGAGAAGCGAGGAAGACAAAGTAATGTGCAGCGAATCCAACTAATAGAGGCAAAGCTAGTAGCCTAGATGCATATCACATCCTCGAGCATAAGAGGTTGTAGCATCCCCCTGAAGATATGTCCTCTAAAAAGAAGGATAGAAAGTGAAAAGTTGGTTATAGTATTTCTTCAAGAAACCAAATGTTCGAAAGCAAAACTCAAAGTTGTAGGAAACAAAGTTTGGAAAGCCACTAAAGTAATTGTCATGTATGCAAGAGGAACAACTGGAGGGATAGGAATAATATGGAATCTGAGGGAGGTGGTCCTTAAATACTTTCTTGCCTTGTAGTTTTCCCTTTCGGCATCCTTCCAGGTATTGGGTACGCACACGTGTGGATTCATCTCCAATATTTATGGCCAATCCTAGGCCGAGCAGAAGTATAATTTTTTGGATTCCCTGCATACTCTAAGGACGGAGGTTGGGGTGCATCCTTGGATTCTAGGAGGGGACTTTAACCTGGCCAGAAGCCTAGAAGAGAAAAAAGGAGGAATACGGAACTTAAACCCTATCATCAATCACTTTAACGAAGTCATTGCAAACCTCGATCCGGTGGATGTCAGAACGTCCAACAATACCGACACTCAAAATAATAAGAGAGCGGGGGATAGAAGCATTGCTTGTTGATTAGGTTGCTTTTTGGTCTTAGAGTCTATTATGATGGAGGGTAGAGAACTGACTATCATGGTACTTCCCTTGGCTAGGATGGATCACTGGCCAATAAGTATGGATTGGGTGAGAATATGGGTGAACCTTCAAAGACCATTTCGTTTTGAACAATTTTGGCTCCTTCACCCTGAATTCCCGAAGAAACTCAAGCAATGGTGGGTAGACCTTCCTCCCATTAAGGGTACGCTCATGTACCAATTCCAACAAAAACTCAAAATCCTAAAAGGAAAAATCAAAAGATGGAATATAGAATCCTTTGGGAACATATTCCAAGAGAAAAAGTAGTTGGATAGGAAGATTCAAGAGGTTCAGTAGAAGGACATGCAACAAGAATTCACTGAGGAGGTGAGAAATTAGGAGAAAATACTACTCCAAGAAATTGGTTTAAGAGAGAAACAGGAGGAACTTCTATGGAAAAATATTTACAGAATTAGGTGACTTCAAGAGCGAGAATGCAACACCAGGTTCTTCCACAAATCAACCATCCAACATGGGCATGGTAACCATATAGTGAGACTGAAAAGGGAGGACGGAATGCTTGCAGAAACCCAAGAGGAACCAGAACTTGCCTTAAATAACTTCTTTGCTGACCTCCTAGAGGTGCCTGACTATGATAGGAATGAGGCATGGACTAACGTCTTGCAGCATATCCCAAGGGTCCTCACAAATGAATGTAACTTTCTTCTCATGAAGCTGATTGAGATGGAATAAGTAGAAGCAGTTGTCAAACAATTGGATGATGATAAATCCCCGTGACCAGATGGGTTCATGACAAACTTATTTCACTCCTACTGGGAATGGATGAAGGAGGAAGTGTGGGATCTAGTCGAGGACTCAAGAAAGACATGTAGCATTTTGAAAGCCCTCAGCGCCATCTTCCCCACTCTCATTCCTAAAGATAATGGCACAAAAGATCCTGGAAAACTCAGAATGATTGCTATGTGTCATGTCATCTATAAGATTATTTCCAAGGTCATATCAAACAAGCTCAGAACCCTGATCCCGCTCCTCATATCCCCCGAACAAGATGGTTTCAATGAAGGAAGAGAAATTTTGGATGGCATCATTCTGGTGCATGAAACCATTCATTCCCTAAAAACTGGAAAAATCCCAGGTATGTTATGGAAACTTGACCTGTCAAAATCATATGACAAACTAAACTGGAAGTTCTTGGCAGGAATCCTCCAGACATTTGGCTATTTGGACAAATGGACCGAATGGGTGATGAATTTAGTCTCCTTAGATTTTTTCTCAATTTTGGTTAACGGGACTCCCACACAACCCTTTCCTGCTTTGATGGGAATACGTCAAGGATACCCCTTATCTCCTTTCATGTTCATAATCATTACAGAAGGATTGGGCTAAATTCTCAAGGACATGTGGAGCGAGGACCAGATTCGAGGGATCAACCTTAGTGAAGAGTTGGAGCCATAGACCCATCAACAATTTGTTGATGATACAATACTGATGGGACCTTTCAGTGTTCAGGAGGCCCATGGCATAAATAGGGGGCTTGATACCTTTTTTGAGGCTAGTGGGTTGGAAATAAACAAGGGGAAGTCACAGGTTTACTTTTTCAACACCCCGAAAGTCACAAGGTGAAATATCCTCAGAATCCTAGGATTTTCATAAGGTGTGTTACCATCTAAATATATGGTGTTCCTTTAGCGTATTCAACTATAAAATAAGTCTCTTGGAAGGATTTATTGGATAAACTCAAGAAAAAGCTTGGCCAATGGACCTTTAGGGCTCTCAATCTCCCAAGCAGATTAATTTTGGTCAAGTGAGTACTTCAAGCCATGCCTCTTTACCTCTTCTCTGCCCCAACCGCTCCCAAATCAGTGCTAAAACAAATTCCAAACATCCAAAGAACCTTTATGTGGGGAGAAACTAAAGGACACAGGAAGTGGGTTATGGTCGATTGGAAAAATTTATGTAAACCAAAAAAAGCTGAGGGGATAGGACTCAGGGACCTGGTCAGTATAAACAGAGTCATAGGGGCAAAAATATGGTGGAAATGGATTTCCCACTTAGAGGAACCATGGGAGAAGTTATGGTCGAAACAACAAATTATCAGATTTGGGGAAGATCTCCCAAGATCAAACATATGGAAGGTTGCCCAAGAAAATAGAGGTCTCATCCAACGCCACATCTTTTGGGCGGTTAGAGATGAGAAGTCAGCATCATTTTCTAGGGATGCCTGACAACAAGCTCCCTGTTTAGCCAACCGAGATGATATCTAAGAGTTTCTCCATTATCTTCAGAATAGCTTGTTGGAATGGGTGAAAGACTTTTGGGACCCCCTGTCAACAGATACACATTTCAAGACCTAGAAACCAAAGGATTGGTGGAAAGCGTGCACCCCTGAGGACAACACTGGATAATTCTACGATGAATTGTGCAACAGAAAGATCCCTAAGGAGGATGGGTTGGACAAGATCAGATGGGGCTATTCCAATTCGGGAAACTTCAACATCAAAGAGGAGATAGGACTGTTGACAAAAACTCATAGAATGGAGAAGGAGAGTAAATGGTGGAAAATATGGGGCGGGAGATGGTTGCCCAAGGTGGCGGTCTTTAGATGGCTACTTATAAGAAGGCGCATCCTCACCTAGGACAATCTCCAGATCCGTGGGATGACAGTTTCATCGAGATGTAGCCTTTACGAAGATGCTACTGAAACAATTAATCATCTTCTCGATTAATGCCATATGGCGTCCGCCCTATGGGAGAAAGGATCAACAAAATTCAAGAAAAATTCCAGACACAAGGGTCGTCCGGATTTAACAACAACCAACTGGCCTCACCGGGTCTTTAAAAATGAGATTTTGAACAAGGCCTAGGAACTGTTTCTAGGTTTCTTTGTTTGGGATATAATGAAAACTCGAAAATGGAAAATATTTGAAGACAAACTTCACCATACAGAGGAGGTATGGGCTCTGATTGAAATTCATATCAAGGGAACTCTAACACTAAGCCGATGGAATCAGAAACCCAGTTAAGAAGAAATAACAGAACGACAAATTTTATATGACTGGGGCATTTACAAAGTACCTNTTCATATCAAGGGAACTCTAACACTAAGCCGATGGAATCAGAAACCCAGTTAAGAAGAAATAACAGAACGACAAATTTTATATGACTGGGGCATTTACAAAGTCCCTGGAAACAACGCCCGCCTGTGAGCCTTGAACGCATCTCCTCACAGCTCTGATTCATGGAAAATTCTGGTGGCAAGTTGTATTAAAATAAATTTTGATAGAGCAACCAAAGGAAACCTAGGACCAGCGGGTTTTGGCGCTATAATCAGGAATTCAAACAAAAATTTTCTTGGCTTTTTATAGGGAGGCATAGGCATAAATACCATCAATATGGCGGAATTGGAAGGACCAGTAAGTGGACTAAAATGGACCATACAGCAACAGTGGATGCCCTTGATTGTGAAGGGGTACTCCTTCATTTTCATATCCATCGCACGAAGATTACAACAAGGTTCTGCCATAACCAAGGTTTCAAGGAATTTTAAATGGGAATGCAGACTCTCAGAGATCAAGCGATTTTTAGTCAAAACCCCAACTCTACAATTTTCCCATGTCATGCGGAACGGGAATAAGGTTGTGGATTCATTAGAAAATGAAGGGATCAACAAACGTACTTCTTTCCATGCAGAATAGAGGGTGGATTCAAGCAACTATGTTCTCTAGAGACGATAGGAGGAGTTGGCAGAAAATGATATTGGAAACCTATCAAGCAATCCAGAGTCTAAAAAAGATGGAAATCCATGTCACAATGACAACAGGAATAACCAAGGACAGGTAATAACTTCCCAGGAGGATGCATTTCCCCGTGTGTGCTTACACCATGCTATATCCCCAGAGCCGCATGGATGGCACGTGACTGGGACAGATAGATTTCTCTCACCAAATCATGAGGAAGGTATGGTGGAAGCTGAAGATGATCGGCTCAAGCAAGAGCTGGAGATCCTACATGTCATTGCCATTCCTGACAACATCTATCCCCATAATGTCAAGACAAGTAGTGTGGGTAAGTAGAGGGAGACCGTAGAATTTGACACAGTGCATAAATCCATTGGGGACGGTCCTGAACCTTGCCTTCTTTAAATGAGCTTACCTCAGTCACCCTTAGGTCCATACAGAGCAAGAGGAGGTACTTTCCCTTTCAGGAAAACCGTTGGCCTTATCCTAAGCACTCGCCATCATGCGAAATGTAGTAAGGAAGGTCGTATGTCGATGAATAAAATGGACAACCTCACCCAAGATCACACATGCGAGAAGGAAGGATATGGAGATCTAAATCTGATCAGGCAGTAAAACGATGTTAATGCTAAGGAAATGGATCGCGTGAAGGGAGTTCACTCAAGCTCCATGAACATAGTGTACCTCATTCATATGCCAGGAAATTCCATAAATACCCCCATCAAGGAAGGAATGTTCATGCCTTCTATTAATAACCTTGCGAACAGAGGGTTGCAATCTGTGTGCATTAGTTCTTTGGGGGACCTATTCAAAGGTTTAGTGGCGCCGCAGTGGAGAGTTCGGGGTTGTCACGATGCAAGTGTGAAGATTGAAGGTGAGGGTTGTCCGACTGATGGTTCCTCTCAGCAAGAGCTGAATACCCAAGAAGCTTATGTTCCCTTAGCTTTCAACTAGGGGGGTGTAGTATATGGTGGAAAACCCAACTCCTGTCGAAGCACAAATCACGAAAAAGGAAATTGTCCTGCTTCAGGAATACGAAGCTCATCAAGGAAGACCCCTCACTGCCAATCCATTCTGGGATGTGCGTAT
Source organism: Pseudotsuga menziesii (assembly GCA_001517045.1). Classification (NCBI taxonomy): domain Eukaryota; kingdom Viridiplantae; phylum Streptophyta; class Pinopsida; order Pinales; family Pinaceae; genus Pseudotsuga; species Pseudotsuga menziesii. The sequence continues at coordinate 25,436 of LPNX010217222.1, read as the reverse complement.
TCTACTGGCATGGGACATTCAAGCAAGGTTGCAATTGGCACAAGGTATCAAAGAGGCACTCCAATTGATCAGAGGTGGGAAGCAAGATATCACAACAGGTTTTTGCCTGCTGGAGATGACTATAAAGGAGTATATTGATCATCCCATGGAGTTACCTAGGGAGGAGCAGGCTTTTCCTCCTCATGAACCCCCTTCCCAGTGATGGGTGTTGTGCTTAACTCTTACGTTTTTTTTCTAAGAGGGGTTGTTACTCTGCTCCGGTATTTCATGCAACCTTGATGTTCGAAGCTCGATATGTTAATGTTATCATGTTTGATTCTAATGTTAATGATTTAAGTCTTCTAAATTTTCAATCTTTGCATAGACTCGTGGTCGGGGGCCGACAGGCCAGTCTTTTGTGGGATCCTTTTTCAAAAGTGGGTAGGCTGTTAGGCCAGAAACTAGAAGTATATGGGCACTTATCTGATAACAATCCAGCCATGCTTGGACTCTCCAGCTTGCTGCGACTGCTTGTACCACCATTTTTGTACTTTATTAGCTTTCAAGTAAATATAAAAATACTCTGCTTACTAATAAATAAATAAATTCTCTTTTTCAAACTAATTAAAACAACAAAATACTTTCCTTGGATGTGGGTGACAGGAGGACACAAGTGGATGACAGGAGGGCACACGAGACCGATGATGAGCCCCAACACGTCATCAGTCCACTCACCACCCCCGAGGGCTTCCCAGTGGACTGATGCACACCAACACCTCCATGCACACCATGCACACCAACACCTCCATGCGACCGATGCCCACCAACGCCCCCATGCGACCAACGCACAATTTGACAACAACCGAAATCCGACAATTTTCGGGGATGACAATATCACCAGGAGGGATGATGGCCAGCCCGATCCTCCAAGCAGCTACAGTTTAGTTGGCAATTAAGGTTGAGCAAGTCTAGTACAGTGCAGTAATGGAAAACCATTATGCCCATCGAATTCAGTGCATTATGGCGTCCTCCAAGCTCTTCGCCCTCCAACTCCTGCATTTCATCACCCATGGATTGATGGGCCCACTAAGCTCTTGTTCCTGCTCAACTTGGCACACGCCCTGCTTGCTCTTACTTAGTCTTGACCTTCACAATTCGCTCAGCTCCTCCTGTTCCTGTTTCAGTCGCTCTTGCACCGAAAATTTCATGCCGTCGCATCAAAGAGGACCTCCCAGAGGAGGGAGAGGCCGTGGAAGGGCTGGCAACCCCTCAGAGCCACCCTTTCACTTGCATGCTAGCAACCGAGGTTATGAAACCAAGGTACCAGAGGAATTAAGAACCCTGATCACCAATTGGGAGGACAAAGTCTCCGTCTCTTTCATTGCAACCATCCGCACTTCATCCTGCAGGGGAAATTATTGGGTTTTCAAAAATCTTTTGACCAGGCTTATCCTCCGTGCTGTCAACACTCCTCGAGCCAACACAAACAATCCCGACCCTATTCCTCCACCACCGTCTCCACCCCCTCCTTCACCTCCTCCTCCCCCTCTGCCCCCCCTGGTCAAGACATCCTCACCTTTCCGCAGCGCCAATTTGTTCAAAAGAAAGGAAAAGCGGTCAAAAAATTGTCACCTCTGCCAGTTAAGAAACCCCCTCCCGACTCGGGCAATGCCAAGAATAGCGACACCATCGGCAACGTCAACGAACCAGACCAAAAGAGGAAGAATGGAAAGGAGTAGGAAATACATTGGCGAACTGAATACAACTGCCCAATCACCGAGGTTCCATATGAGTCGATGTAATGCCAGGTGTCAAGACTCTCCAGGTTTTTTAAGGTTTTATGTATCTGGTTTCACCCAGCTATCTAGTCTAGGCTAGCTTGACTTTTAAAGTTTTATGTCAATAATTTTTTGATGATTAAGATATGTTTTCCCCATAATGGGGAGAATCAATTTTTGCACTCTTAGCCGGCCTCCTTTGGCTATGTTTCGTGTTCTAGAAACACGCAAACTTGTATTATTACTTGTACTTTTATCTTTCCTTAATAAAATAGTTCTAAACTTAAAAAAAAAAATACTTTAACTTTTAAAATATATATAAATAAATAAATTTATATATTATTATAGACATATTAACTTTACAATTTTTTCATTTTAAAAAACAACAAAGTAAAAAGATTAGGATAGAAGTACCATAATCAATTTTGCTGGGTACTTATTTCTTAAAAGGTGAAAGAATTAAAAAAATGGATGTCACATAACGTGTTCAAAGAAAGTTATATATATAACCATAATATTTAATTATAAAGTGGATTATTTTGTTGAGATATTTTTGCAATTTAAATTAAGAAGGATAATAATATTATGGTGATTTTCCAAAATTCCAAGTTTTTTTAATATAGGAATATCTTTTTAAAGCAAACTAAAGAAAAATAAGTGTACTATTTTATTGAGATATTTTTGTAATTTAATTTAAAAAGTATAATAATATTATTATGTTTTTTCAAAATTTTAAGTTTTTTTAATATAGGAATATTATTTTAAAGTAAACTAAAGAAAAAAACTTAAATTTAATTGGTTGGTCTCATTCAACACTTGTCATCATAATTGAATAATTTTATTAAAAATAATTATTATTTATTAAAATGATTGTTTTATATATTTAATATTATAATTTAATATTTTAAAAATAATTATCATTTACATATATATATATATATATATATTTCAAAACATATTTATTGGCATTATTTTAGAATAATACATACTATCTTATAATAATATTTAAGTAGGTGATTCAACATTCTACATAAAAAGTTGAAGAAACACTTATTATGTTAGCGCAAGCGGTGACATATATAAATCAATCAAACCTATTACATCAATTATGCACTTGCGTCAAATTTTTTCTGGTTTTCTAGGGTTTTTAAAAGTTATCAATTTCTTTGTAATTTTAAAAAAAATGAGTGCTAATTGGCCTCGTTTTGTTGGCGTTCGCCTCGATTTCTATTATCTAGGCATGGGCGCAGGAGCTAATGTCATCATAGGTTATGGCGATAGTTAATATTGGTTTGTGGTGTGACATGTATGTCAGTCTCTTTAATAGATGATCTATCTACGAATGCGTTACCAATTCATCACTGCAATACCTCTCCCATTAATGCAGTACCTTCAAAACAATAGCGAGTGGAAGAGTATTGGCTATGGTTGCACAGTCTTGGAGTGGTTGTCTGTGTTATGTCCATTGCTCATCCTACTTTTTCTTTTGTTCTAATATCTATAATTAATTATTAACAATTATACAGGCATGCTAGTGGTAATAATAATACTTATTGCCTTTTTATTAGTCGTTAGTTAATTAGGCTTAACGGGCATGCATGCTTCAATGACCTTGGATGATAGTGATGGGTTATGCTCATCCTGATATATTATAGAGCAGCATCAGTCAGCCATGCTAACCCAACAAGACCACTTTTTACTCTTTTGGAGATTAGCATTTTTCCCAATGTTTATTTTCGTGTAAAACACCTAGCAATACCATGTGGTTAACAACATGGTCCTATGGAAACATCTCATTTCAACCATAACTTGATCATAAGGAAAGGGGGAAAGTTTCTATGATTAACGTGATAGTACACCTAAAACTGCATCCCCTCACTGAGAGGAACTTCACAAAGTCTAAGCGAACATTCTTAGAAAATGAAATAATCTAGGTGACCTCTTATTGCAATTGACATCTTTCAAATTTCTATGCTTTTACTCACTTTAAGGGTGGACACATATTCTACTCCTCCAAACTATATTATAGAAGAATGATTGAGTGTTAATAAATATTTTTAATTATTAAGTTTAGTTTTATAAATCTTTGTAAAGTTTGATGTTGATTCTTTATATCACAAAAATTCCATACATCAATTCATAGTTTAGTAAAGATCATTCAATGTTTAGTTAGATTATAGTTAAAACTTAAATTATTATTATAAATATCATATCAACAACATTAAAAATTTAAGACACTGACACCATATAAAGTTAATTTGATTTCAATTCAATATAGCGCTGATGCACAATCATGGACTCCTTTAAAGACACTTTAGATGCCACATAATACTAGAAAAAATGGGAAACTATGACTTTAGGTGACAATTAGGGGTACTTCCCTAACTTATTTGAAGATGAAGTCAAAAGACAAAAGATAGGTAATTGAATCAGCTTTCATAATATATAGCGTTTATGCAGACAAAATGTGTGTAAATGATTATAAAATTAGTTTCCCTGAAATTGGGTTTTCAAATTTTCAGCACATATTAACATATATGTTTGTGCAGGTGCAGCAATATATGAGGTAAATGATGTCAATTTGGGATAAAATCTTGCATACATATAAAGGACATATGGGCCTAGTGCAACACTATTTATTCAGAATTTTTCATGAATTTTTATTATTATTATTAATTATTGAAGTCACAAAAGCTTGAAATTAAAACTTTGTGTGTGGGTGCAACACTTTAGGGGAAAAAATTAATGAAATCCTTGATTTCTAAATATAAGATCATAGAGGTTGATCTCGTCTAGTGCACTATATAGTTTTCTTGGGAAATGGTGATGGAAATCAAAAGTTATATAAAAAATAATCGATGTATCTATTTTCGAAAACTGACGTGTGTCATTTAGAAAAATAATTATAAATAAATAAAACATAGTTTTGAAGGAAGAAATTACATATTCAGAATCGTAAGATCGTACTCTACAATATTCTAGATTTTCATAAAAAAATATTGTGTTTGTCATAGAAAAACATGCCATCTAAACTCATCATATTGATAGAGTTCTAAAAGAAAAGCCATAGCCCTGGTTTATTTGTCCTAGCCAATAGGTTCGGTAGTCCGAAGCTATTTCCGAACATAATGCCAAACCTTATTCCCGCCGAATTTTTTAATTTTAAAATAATGCATATGCGTTATAGCTTATTCATATCGCATATGTGATGTAGCGCATATGCGATATGAATAAGCTATAACGCATATGCATTATAACGCATATGCGTTTTTGCTTAACTAATTTGGTATGAGAGTAAAAAATAGTAATGGCATCCTTATCCCATTATAATACCATTTAGACAACACTATGATGGACACAAATAATTCCTATTTTTAACAGTGAACAAATTCATGGGCTGTGCATCCAAGAAAATAGGGCGGTGAATGAAGCCATGGACCGTGCATCCAAGAAAACAATAATTTCTCTCATCCTTCGATCTATTCAGCTTCAAGGGAAAATTTGCAACATTCACAAAGAGATTGAAGATTGATTTATGTCAATGCTCAAAGGACTTTGTAAAGTCACGGGAATGCTTGTTTGGTAGCTCTTTTGGATGTAAAAAAGACAGAACGAATACCAATGGATCAACGTACGCTCTCACTGCAAACCGCTAGTGATGATTCGTCGATAGGTGATA